>JABFQM010003497.1:0-11605 GCA_022816865.1 Zelostemma sp. ZL-2020
ATATGAGATGAAAGTTAATGGGGCCACGGAGAAAAGGGAAAGATTCTTGAAAATTAATGAGCATCGCAAATAACGCAAATGTAATTTCGATCGAATGATTGATCCCGGTGTTACATTAATTATCTTCTTTTTCCCCAGAAAAAAATTTTGCTTCGAGGCAATGAGCGACCTTGCCAGGACTTATTGATGACATAACGAACGAGGCGTCTTCCGAATGACCGGTTCGCGACCGATATTCGGTTGAGCGGCGCCAACGCGGGGCCATGCGTAGGAACTCAAATTCTTTACTCCAAATCAAGCCTACCCGTAAATATTCAAGTTGCAATGTTGACAATTTACATGACACACGACATTACGATATTCGCCTCAAACGCGTCATTTGAATAACCGGCTTCATTTTGAGGTTTTTTCCCCACGCGTTAAATTGATTTTGAACACTCGAAATATTGATATTAAATCAATTTTTTTCTTCCCCTCTATCATAAATCCACATCCCGTGTCGTAATTCATAGCCGGGAGTTATCGGAGGGAAGAAATTGTAACATTGATGACTGTCGCAATTAATCTTTTCGTTTTCGCAATACTTTATTATTCGCGGTTTGCGAAACCATTGCGCCCCGTCACGAGAGGACGTGACGTACCGGAAACTGAGGGAGCGATAAAGCGGGAATTCTTTGTTTGCACTCTCGACAGTCAATGCCCCTGAGCGTGGAATTTGTTCCGGTTGACGTGAAGCCTCACGTTTGCCGCGAGTTGAGCGCGAGAGTTTACGCGATGATTTTTTGTTAAGCTCGCGATGAAATTATAATGGAAAATTTTTTACGCCGCCGCCTCTTTGCCGCGAAGAATTTTGCCTGGGCGCCAATTTCATCCATTACCAAGTCGATAACGAACGGAATTAATTATTCGTGGGACGAAAGTGGTTCTGAAATTATTTCTTGCATCTTCGACAATGAATTATCGTTTAACAACAATGTTAATGTTGATCAAGTGGCGCCAATTGGAAATATTAAGAAAATGTTTTATTGCTTCCTTTTAATTTTCGTTTTCTTTGGAGTGTGTATGTGTGTGTGTGAGTGTGTGTGTGTTGGCGTGTGTATAGTTTTCGAACGGACCAACAACCTTCTCAGGAATGTTGGGTCATAAAATCAGACATTGAAATGCGTAGCACTGGAAGGCGATTACAACATCTTATGCGGAATATAAATGTTCGCCTGCTGAGCCGACGGCGAATTCTAATTTATCGAATTTATTATAAAATCACTGATCCCGCTTAACACACATTTAACCCATGCGTCATGCGGCAATTTAAAAAATTACCGACACATTTTTTATTCCAAACAAAGAGATTTTCAATCAATTTACCTGTAGTGGCATTCGCATTTTTTTCGAGTTGACAAAATTCTTGAATTAATGGCCTCTGGAATTCCGTGGATAAACCAACTTTTTTTATTATTTCGCTTTCTTTTTTTCAAATTCTTGTCTCGCCATTTAAAAATTAATGTCGCCGAAGACTGGTCCCTTTTCAAGAAGCCGTTTGAATTCTAGATCATGGGGAAACCCTCTCGATGATATTTTACGAATGCGAGAATAATCTGCTCAAGACTACTGCTGAAACCTCGGGGAAAGTGTCGCCACGCGGAAGTTGATTCGAAATGATTTACAGGAAAGGAATCTTTCATTTCTATAATTATATTTTTTGTACGCACGTAAATTTTTTATTTTAAACTACCGATAAAAAAGAATTAGCACAAAACGTTTGCTTTTTTCTGTTTCGCGTAGAAAAGTTTTGGAAGGGTGCAAATAATAATATACTCTGAAGAGAATAAGCTTTTTTAATCGATTTGGAAAATTGAAACGTAGTTTCATACAAAATTCGATTTTCTGCACGAGCCGAGTTTGTTTTCAATTTGCCGAATTGGAATACACTGATAATGATCATAATATTAATATCGTTGATAAGATAATATTGTTTCAAAGTTTCCGTAACAATATGATCAAATATGCTCAAGTTCATCGAATGATTCGAGTTAAAATTTGAAAATTCTAATGTTTTACCCGCAGTTTTTTGGTCTCTTAATTGAACAACAAAATATTTTCTCCGAAAGTGGCAAATTTTTTCTGATCCCCGGTATAATTACATGGAAAAACGTGGATTTATTTTCTAGTTTTTGTCTTTTTGCAAATTACTCGGATCCGTAAAACTGGTACTTCCTTCATCCGCGTCGAGACTTTTCTACATTCGTTACGAAAAGCGTTGCTTTCGCAAATCTTGACGCGACTTTCTCTGTGTCTGCAATCAATGTCAATATTTAAAGAAAAGAGTCGTAAATGCATTGAAATGTAGACAGGAAGAGATGAGAAAAAAAAACAATAGAGACGTTGATAGAAACGCGAATATATCTGATAAATGTACACGATCAATTACGAATTTCTCGCTGCAAAATGAAATAAAATCTTTACCGTTCAGGAATCACAAAAATAGGAGAAAAATGGAAACGATCTTTCAGAAAACTTGTTACGAAAACGCTTTTATAATGAAAGAGGAATTTGAAGAACACAACAACTGAGTGAATTTATTGATATTCGTGACGTCACATTCGTTTTGCTCCCATGGAAATAAAATTTTGTCTACGTCAAAGGCCACGAACGTCGTCTGTTTCCCATTCTAAAACACGCCCGTTAATCGAAATTCTAAGAGACCGCGTTTCAAAGATTCGAGCTAAAAATAACTTGGCCAAACGTTCTTAAAATCTGAAATTTCCGCCTTTTCTTTAAAATGGAAATGTATTGTCAATCCTTGACAGTGATTTATGTCCGGCATCCAAAAAATCTACGCAGTCTGAAAATTCGCCTGACAAAAGAATGCCATTTTATACTGACTTTTTTGCACTATTTTCAATCCATTTTATTGGCCATATAAACTTTATCATTTTATTTTAGACCAATAACTTTTAATGTATTGAAAATCAAAATTTTTAGCTAGAAACGATCGTCTTTTAAGGTAGAGAATACAACAACAATTTTACGTCGCCTTAATAAGGGAGATAAAATTTTTTTTTCCAGTTCTAATCCCGAAACGTGTATGGATCATTGCATTTTTTGGAAGGTTTGGCGTTTATGAAATCGTAAAATTTATTAATGCTACGCGGAATAGGGAAAAACAATGTAAACATAAAATAATTTAAAAATTCCGCGAATATCGCGGTTCTACGAAGTACGTATTTTTATCTAAATTTCAATAAACATTGTTATGCAAAAGTACTTGAAAACATAAATAATGCAATTTGCATTTGCTTTTCAAACAGAAAACAACGTTGGGAAATCCAATGAATGATTTTGATTCATGGAAATGATAAGTTAGGAATGTAAATTTGATTGAGCCAATTATTCAACAATAACAAATAAACCCAATGACACTTTGTTACTTTGCCGATATCTATTTACATCAATTTTTGCAATTAACAAATCATTAAAAATTTTTACCAAAAACATTTTGTACATTCCAGCGTTTTTTAATGTAAAATATTGAAATTGAAGCAACTTTTATCTCGGAAGCATGCATTGTTGCAAAATGTTGTTACATTGAAGAACGAAATTACTGTGTTATGCTCTTTTATTTACAAGAATAAATATTTAACGAGTATCATATCATTCCTCATTGAATTTTTAAAGAAAAAAACCATCAGCTCTGCAGACTGCTAATTCTATTCTGAGAAAATACCATTTTCGATAAGAATTTGGAGAAAAAACGCGAGGTAAAAAAAAGATAAAGTCCCTGTAATTGCTGTGATTGATTACTGGGGCATTTACCTTAGTCGAAATGGTCAATACGATGGCAAAGGACATTGTACAATGCTCGGAGAATCGCAGTGGAGGACCTTGCCTCGCACAAGTGGTAGGGTGACCTAATACGACGAGGTGATCGCCACATAAAACGTCCCTGGTTTACACTCACGACTCAGTTTATCGCGAACGTCTCAAGCAAACTTGTCTCGAGGAACGCTCACGTTCTCGCAGTATCGTTCGTTTCCTTTACGATCGAAGACTTGACTCCAACTTTTTTTAATCGAATCGTGCCTCGAGGAAATTTTTACTGCAAACAGTATTGAATTTTGCCGATTTCTCACGCACGCACGTACCCGATTAAAAATGAAATCGGTAGTTTTTGTGCTTGTGTTCTGTCTTGTTCATCGAGCGAGCAGCTCGGCCATCCCCATGTGGGAATTCCTTTCGAGGGATGAAAAAGTGAGTACACTTTATTCGAAATACGAGTTTAGTAGTTTGACTGTGAATTGGAAAAAATTTTAAAAATACTTACTGAGGTCATGATTGCATTTAAAAGTGTTCCGCGACTCTGGGACTTTGTCTCTGTTTTAGTTTTGAATTTATATCTTTAGTGATGCGATTCTCGTCTGAACCGTGGTCGACGAGTTTGTAAACAATAAAAAATCGTAATATTCGTGAAGATCGTTTGGGGTCAGATTAAAGTTTCATTCGAAAAATTATAAAACGCAATGTAGAATAGCAATTACTTATTTAATTTAAATGAATTTAAAAAGTGGATGTTTTGTTGCCAATTTTGTACAAAATTTCGTAGAAAATCATCGAATCATTGTGATTTGAAAAGGTTTATTAAATTGAGTGAATCTCGAGTCGTGACGTTTTTTTTTTGAAAAACGTTTCATCACTTTTTCTCGAGATATGCTCGCGATTTTGTATCCCTGCGTGGGGGTCTACTTTCACCAGACGATCAAGACGCATGTTTGATATTTTTTGCGTTGAATGCCATGTCGAGAATAATGAGTACGTCTTTCAAGAGCACTTTCAAGTACACACGCGATATCGAAGGCGATTTCGAACCTGAAACATGAAACGCTCAATGATTTCCAGACTTTATTTCCTCCATATTTATCAGCTGACAAATTTAATGATATTCATTCGGGTCCACTCTTGTTTTTGAAAACAGTCCTGATATAATACGAAATAGTTTATGATTTCAATTATCAATAAAAAAGCAGCTCGAGTTCAAATTTTTTATAATGAATTTCCGAAACGTGAAAACGGACGGTTTGTGAAAATGAATTATTTATATTTAAAAGACACTTTGGACCGTGCCGAATATTTTCTTCCTAATTTTGTATTTTCTATCGCAAATAAATATTGAACTCCGTTCAAAAGAATATTTGAAAGAGCAATTTGGAAATAATGTTTTCCAGATATTCAAATCTAAAATTTGCCAAGCGCCAGCAGGGCGTCACTCACTCAATTAAAATCGTGAATATAAAACTTGTTTAGATCAAAAGAATTGTTGATTTTTACAAATATTTCTCCCCAATTAAGTTACGATTAAAAGCCGGATAAGAACCTTTCGTTAATCATTGTAATTCTAAGCCAATTTTGGTTTCGTCTGTTTGTTTAAAATTAACATTGATAAAAAAACATTTGGATCAACGTTGAGTTTACTGATTGAAAAATGTACGATAATGACAAGTGCAATTGTAATAGTTGGTTATTTATATTATTGTTCAAAATAATATTGCTGGTCAAGATAACAAATTTGCAACATAAAAGTTTCGTTTGTAAGTTGTAAATAAATTATAAGAATTATTGAGTGTTAAAATTTTTATTTCGGTTCTTTATTGAAGACGATTTTGTACATTCGAAAAAATCAAGAGATTCGCAGTTTTGCAATCGAATTCCGAATCCGACCAGCGGGCACACTTTCTCCCAACGTGTCGCGAGAATGTGAAAAGAATTCCAAAATGTAAAAAAAAATGCCCAAAGAATCCTCTTGCACAGCTCGGGTGAGTTAATGCGCTCAACATATTCTGCAAATGTCGATAAAATTTTCATCAATCAGAATCAGTAAAGCAAAGAATTCTCCATATTTTAAAAAGAAAACGATTTCTGTATCTCTCCTTAGAGGGAAAACGTTTCACTTGGAGAAATTTGGATTCCGAATTAAATCAATCAGTCAATTGTGCAATTTCTGTTATCCGTAAACAGTCCGATATGTGTAACTGCAATTCGTTACGTAGGATTTGTTTTGAAAAGTCGTTGAAATGCGACACGGCTACAGTGTACGTGCGTATAATACGTGCAGGTGCACAAAAGAGCGTGCGATGTGAGATATGATGCGTTGGCTCGCAGAGAATTCCGCGATCGCGTGCTGCATCGCTACGTATATCAGGGTTTCACCGGACGCGCTCAGATTCGAAATGCTCGGTCGCTGAAACGGAACATTTTTCTCTCTTTCGCATCACCCGTTTCGATCTTATCCTCGCATTAATGCACGTAGGATGAACATTTATCGAAAAAACAAACGAAAGCAACTAGAATCTCGACGAAATTCACAGAAGATACTTTCTAGCGTTTTCACATTCATGAAGTAAACAATTTAAAATAAAATTGGAAACTAAAAAATTGAAAACAACTTTTTTGAGGAAAATGAATTGTAAAAACGATCGGCATTTCTTCGAAATTGAAGAAAAAATCAAATCTCAACGCTGGAATGTGTTTGTCAAGAATAAATTAAGTAATCATGAAACACTTTTTCCAGATGAGTCACCTTTACCGCGTTTTCAATAAACAAGTGACAAAATATTGTTCCAACTCGCCGCAACCTGATTGTAGCAAAAATCTCATGATGACTGGTGTGAGAAACTTGGTCAACCTGGACAACGATGGCCTTGACGAATTGGATCCTTATCAACACACCGCGAAAGACATAAGTGCGTCACGTTATTTTCTTCGTCGAATACGTACCAAAAACGTTGTTTTCTCGCTTCAATTCGTTAATTTTTCTTTTCGTTTTTGCAGTATGGCGCCGATTATCGAACAATGCTTTCGCGCCCAAAGCAGAGCTTGATAACTCTTTCAACTCGAATGAAGCTGAGCCGACAGGTAATTACGAAACTTTAATAAATCAAACTTGCATTCGGAGAAATTAAGGTATTACGAAATTGTTACATCCAACATTTACGGACGATTCAGTGGGGAACGAGGGATTCCCGAATCATCGAGTTTTCATTAGTACTTCCCTTTTGCATTTTACGACAATTTTTAATTCCTCGGAGGACCAGTAATAAAAAAAATTGAGGGAATTTTAGGAGATTAAAGCTGCGGCGAGAAGTAAAGGTCGCACGCAACAGCCAACAAAAGTGTCGTTAAATGTACTTTATGAACGATAACTCGCAGATAAAATGACCTCAAAGTAGTCGCCAATTGCAATCGGGACGATGACGTTCAAAATAACGGTATGCGTTTAAACGAACGGTTCCGAATGACGTCGACGTAACAGGTTTTTTTTTACAACTCTCCGTTCCGATGGTCTTGTTTTTAGAGCAAGTTGGAAAAAAAGGAAAGCTAAAAAAAGCAACGGGCTAGCGTACTTGACCTACGTGCGCTTGCTGCGGGCACGGAATCGTGGAGAAAATGTGAAAGCACGCGGCAAAGAAAAGCGACCTCGATATCGCATCCTTGTCCAGCCTCCGCGGTGAAAAGGCGCAAAAACGTACCGTCCGACGAGAGCTGCTCAGAGTAATTAACACACGATTGCGCTTCGCGCCAAAAACGTTATTTTCCAATTAATCTAAAAAGATTTGCTGACGCTGTGTAATGGATTAATCGTTCCACGATTAAAAAGTCGAAAACTAAAAGCTAGAAAGAAAAATACAAATAGGAAGAGGGTTTGAAACTGTCGTAAAATTGTTTAGTAACAATATTTTGAATTCCGATTGATAAATTGCTTTTTTTCGACCTTGAAAATGGACGAAATTTGCTTCACAAAGTCGGCCATGGAAATAACATTTTCGAGAGAATTTAATTTTTCCAACTGCGACTCAATATTTTGCCATCATTAAATTCTTTTCATATTTGTATCCGAATCGAATAAAAAAATCAACCGTGAGGTTTTTTTTTCGACTTGGATTCCATCACAACTTTTTCAAAGATCAACAAAAATCTTTCGTTCAAAAAATCCCTTTATTTTTTCAGGAATGAATGATGCCGACAACAATCGCTTGACGCGGGATCTTGAAGAAGCGAAATCGAGCGTTAATTTTGTTAAATCGGAGGAACCGAGCCCTATTTTAATTGGACCATTGGTTGTCCGCGTTCTTCCCGACGGTCGGCCAGTGCCCGGAGACGAACAGACACCAGCTCCCAAAGACGACGATCTCGAGGACCTCCGGGTCGAGAAGATACCGTTCGTCGAGCAGATGGATCGCAAAAACAGGCGCCCTGTATTCGCGCCTGTTCTCTACAGAAAACCCGTCATGTACTCGAAGAATATGCTGGCGAATTACGATTACCCTCGACGTTCCGAAAATCCGAGGTTTTACGGCCACAAGGAGATTCCGCGTTTTCGCCGCTTTTTCGTAGATTTCGATTACATAAGGAGAGCAAAACCGATATTTTAAAAGAAACACGCGTTCTTGAAAAATGAGGGACTGCTTATTCAATGGCTGTGAGTCTCTGTTGAAATTTTATTGTAAAGATACCACGATTCCAAGTTTCTTTTTTGCAAAATTCCTCCAATTCTATTTTACAAAATTTTCAACGGGGGCGTATCATCATTTGTGGCTCATAAAAATTTGATGTTCGACGTGTGGTTGGTCGATGCGCGAATTGGTTGGTTTTGCATAAATAATTTGCTAGTTTAGCCCAAGTTTTGTGATATTTATTGCGAGAAAGAAATCAATGACGAACATTCAGGTGAAAAAGATGAAAAAGTCTTGATTTCAAGATCTTTATTATATGTACTTACAAAATGTGAAAGATGAGGCGCAAACTACGCAAATTGAGCATGAAAAACATCGTATCATCAACCCGTTTTTGTATTCGTGTACCATCGTCTGCAAGTTTCGATTTCTTGAGATCGAAAGATTTTGTAGAAGCGATGGTTTTCTGTACAAACATGTACTTTTTTCACGTTTGAGCAAGTTTTTTTTATTCTGATTCATTCTTAAGTTGTAATTAAATGTATTCAAGCTTGTGATAAAGCTTGCGTGCATGAAAACGTGTGAATAATGTTGTATTCACGGATGTGTATGTCATATTGATATAAAACTGTTGTTATTATTAAAGACCCATTTTACGCAATCGCTGCGTTTTTTACGACTGTTTCAATATTTTAGTGTACAGAAACGATGATATTTTTCGAGCGAACAGATGTAAAAATTACAAAATAATGTTAGTTACAAAAATTAATTTATTATGAGTTTTGCACAAAATTGATGAAAATTTTTCTTCACAAGCGGCGAAAAATGGGTTAACTTAGATTAAGTTGTTAAAATTCCTGTGAACGAAAATCCATGTAATATTTAGGTTTTCATTGATTAAACTTGATTCATCGAAAAAGCAACGAAATTACAAAATGTACTTAAAACAAGCGCGATTTTTTTCTGTTGAAAACGCGTCCGATCACAATTTTACAGTATGTACGTCTCATAACGCAAAATTGAAAATAAATCTTTATTATCAACTTATTATATCTAGATGAACGTAACGTAAAGTGTAAATAATTTTTTTTATGAGTGTGATGCTTCTGTCTGTATTATTAGTCTGTATTTTTCATTTACCAGTTTAAAATTAGTAGAATAATGAAATTATAGTGCCTTGTGAAAAATGTACTTTTACAATAAAAATGTGAATTTGAAATTACATTTAAACGAGTTTAAATTTCCAAACATCACCTTCCTAAACTCCTTAAAAAAATTACCTTTTTTCGTTCTGCCAGATTAAAAAAATAATTTCTACTTCGATTAATTAACTTTTTGTTTACTTGTAATATTCAAATGTACCGCTTTAATCTAGTGAAAGTTGCTTGTTCGCCTTGATTGGTCCGTTGAATCGCATAATTCAATCGAAGGATTCAGTTAATTCATTTAATATTCTGGAGTAACATTCAAGTATAAATATCCTTAATTTCGAAGTACAAAGAGCATAAGTTCATTGTCAATTCATTTAGAGAACAATATTATGAAACCAAGTTTCTAATTAATTTTGCAGCGTGCTACTTCTTCGGTTCTCGTGGGGGAAAAGAAAAGTACTTTTATTTTTACTACCGCACTTCTCAGTAACCGGATAGTGTCTCTCGGTGACTGGACAGCGCAACGCTTCTGAAAATGAAGCTTCTCTCGAGTGCATTTTGTTTTCTTTGTATCGCTGGTTTCGTTGTCGCGGATGTTGCTACGAAATTCAAAGATGCGAAAATAGAACCGGATATTATAGATTCCGTTCCTAATGAGATCATCGAGGTATTTATTGCATGCCCTGTATTGAATACAAGTTCTTTCCAAACGGGAAAATAAAAACGATGATTATATGCGCAGATTAAATATGGTAACAAAACAGTGGATCTCGGAAACGAATTCACCCCAACCGAAACGAAGGATATTCCTGAAATTCATTACAAGCACGAAGGAGGAGTACTTTACACGCTGGTCATGTCTGGTAATTGTAGAAATGCTAATTCATGCGAATCGCTAGTTTTTGATTTTGCCGTTATTAGTGTGTTTACACCTGCCGATATAACTGTTTTTCCGTTTTGACACTTTGAAATATTTGACAATTCTTCATGGAAAAGTAACACGAAATCACTCCGTTACGCGACCTCGACACTTTCATACCAAAAACCTGTTTCTCGAAAACGTGTCGCGTGCAATCTATAAAAAATGCAAATCTAATTTACTTTTTAAAAAGGTGAGCTTGTTGATACTTTGCAGTTCAAGTTTTGAACTTTACAAGCGAGTAATGAATTCGTACGAATATGCGACATTACGTAAAATAATTCATTGACAAATAAAGATATGAAGTGAATAAACAATTAATCGGATTAAAATTTAAATTGCTTTTTTATCGTGATTGGTTATTTTTTTCGTAAGGAATTTATGCCGAAATGTCGAAAAATGTATAATACCAATTTTACTAAATTATTCAGATCCGGATATCCCCGTGAGGGGAAAAAATCGCGAATGGCAACATTGGGTTGTTGGCAATATCCCTGAGGATAAAGTTCCTAAAGGTGAAGTTTTAACAGAATATTTCGGCCCCGCACCTCCCAAAAATTCTGGAATACATCGCTACATTTTTTTGCTTTACAAGCAAAATCAAGGGGCCATTACTTTCGACGAACTACGCATCGGTAACAGGTGGGAGTGGGACTCGTATTTTGAACTCACATTTTTACATCTGTGACTTTCCGAAAGAACAATTCAACCGCATACTCGTAGTTTTGTAATTATCGCGATTTTTATATGCGAAATATTGCGTATGTTCATAACTTCACTGCATCATAAAGTTCTTACTAATGTTGTTTAAGAATTAATTTACTCTTCAATAAACGTGATCATGAAAAACGTAGAAATTACATGGTATATGCGGGGGAAAGGTTTTTCGACACAACACAATAACTACAATAAAATGCACGCACTAACGTTTTATTAAAGTACACGAGAACGATCGCGTCGCTGTTCGTCATCGACCGACTGACTGTTCGGGGTTCCTGCCCCGTTATATACCTTCGGGAAAAGAAGGTCCCCGAAAGGATTTTCTCGGGAAAAACCCTTCCTTTCCCGAAGCGCCCTGGTGTGCTCAGGGG
>JABFQM010003498.1:0-11603 GCA_022816865.1 Zelostemma sp. ZL-2020
TGTTTATTTATTTAAAAAATGTAAAAAATAAATTTTTTATAAAAGTTTTAAAAATGGTACATTTATAATGAAAAGTGCCTAAATAAATTTTCAATAACATTGTTGATCAATTTAAAAGACCCCTATAAGTTTATTTTCAGATAGTCAAAGAAAGTCAGTGCGTTTTGCTGATTTTAAACAGAGAATTTTATACGGAGACATAATTTCTTATTATTCTGTTGAATTTATTCGTCAAAAGTGTTTTAAAAACTATTTTTCGAATGCTTGAGTGTCAATGCAAATAATTTAAAAATTGTGTCATCTACTATTCAATTAATCATATTCAAATCCTCGTATTTTTAATGGTTTTTAAGGTCAAAGACATGATCACGGAACGATTACTGATGACAAAAGTTATATGTATTCAAAAAATACATGATTATTGTCATTAGTTCTCGTTCCGTGATCGAGTTTTTCTCTCAAATGTTTTTTTCAATAGAAAATGATATCTCGAGGATTAAATATATTTCCGATTAGATTAAGGAAGAAAATTGAATAGGAAAAAGCGGAATCATCGGGATATACGATTATTCAATCAAATAGTTTATAAAAGTGAACAAATATTGCAACAATCATCGTCAAGTAATAGTATAATTTTGAAATTAATTATATAGGTACTGTTAAAGTCATGAGGTTGATTTTATTTTGCTTTTTCGATCTTTGATAACTTTCAGTCTCTTTTTGTGTTTAATATATTAAATTTAAAATTCAAAAAAAATTAAATGTTCATGTTTTATTATTTAAATTGTTAGCTAAAGCATTGGTCTAAACATTTTAACGACTTATGCTATATTATCCAAAAAATCATAATTTCCACAAGCTCAAAACCAAACGCGTTACTTTCGCCCATTAATTTTACAATAACTTTCAGCAATTGTTTCTCTTGCTCACACGAAACATATGGAAATCGTCAAAATTACTTAAAACAATTAAATAACCGTTATTTGATCTGTGGTATTACAGGTGCACGCGAGAAGGTCGCACAATGGGAAACGGCCGTTTGCCTGCGAGTTGTGTAACAAAACATTCGGTCACGAGATAAGCCTGACCCAACACAGAGCTGTTCACTCGGCGGAGAAAGTGTTCGAGTGCAAGCAGTGCGGTAAAGCGTTCAAAAGGTCGAGCACGCTCAGTACCCACCTACTTATACATTCAGACACGAGACCGTATCCATGTCAATTCTGCGGCAAGCGTTTCCACCAGAAGAGCGACATGAAAAAGCACACCTATATACACACAGGTAAAAGATCAACTTCTGAGCTTGCTTTTCCGACGTAAAAATTAGCCGACGGAGAGCTTTGGGGAAGCTTCTCAATTATCTCCCTAAAGCATCGCCATAAATAATGTAAGCAACCGTCTGGACGAAGTCACTGCTGAACAAGTTAATATAGTCCGTCGGTAGAACCTCATGTGGTGTATCGCAGGGGGTCCTAAGCCCCACATCGTGAGCCTCGCTTGATAATAATCGTAATGTCTCTTTGGATTGCTCGCACACCCTCTTTCGGCTATTCTTTACTCTTCCTATTCTACTGATGACACTCTTCCAATTATACCGAATGCAATTTCTACTGGGACTCGTTGTTGATTAAAAACAAACTTTACGCGCTTTTCTGTTTGACCGTTGACAAAAATGAAAGGGCAACATTAGAATGTGGGGAATTGATCGAGTCGGTATCGCGATGCAAGCATTTTCGAAAGGGAGCATCCACTTAAGAGAAAAAGAGGTAGGCTGAAAGGCGTATCGCAAGCAGTACCTTGAGGGGCCTAAGCCGGAGTCTGGGTTTTGTATCGTCGCCATGGGTTTCCATGGAAACCCTCCCAATGTCTTATCAAATTATCACCTTGTCCTCCCTATGCTACTCGGCTTCTCTTCCTCCCCCCGGCCTTTCCGACTCTCCATCTTTATGAGTAAGGAGTTGAGACATGACAAAAGGGGATGGATACAAAGGCAACTGCGATGGTCACTTTCTCCGCTACTAACAACCTATGGGACCGCGACCCACACGCGCGTCTCCACGCCCGAGGGCGCTTGAAACATTTAATTCATTATTCAGGCTGATAAAAAATTTAGCGACTTTGCGAGGTATAAGCGACTGGTACCGATGGCCCGGTCAACTTACGATTAAGGGTGATTGCCATTTCCGCACCGTGGAAACTAATCTTTTATTTTTCCGCCTCAAGTATTCCGTTTCTGGATGCTGCGCGAGACGAGAGTCCGAAGAAGAAAATGGGAATCCTCAAAGAAACTACGTCTCTGGACGATAAATAGTGCACTAGGTTTATACGCGCGGCTTGATACAAATTTCAAGCGCCTCGTTTTTCTTACCTTTTGATCTTTCGCATTGCGCAGTTCATTGTTTTTCCGTTGGACATTTTTTTTTTTCAGGAAAACTCACGTGGGAACGTAAAGAATTTTGCTTTGTAAAGATTTTTCTAATTTCACGAAGTAAATTGAAAGCTTGCGTCGAAACAAGCTGCTTTGGCAGGGTATGCCAGAGCCATAACAATCGAGTCGCTTTTTCTCACACGGTCCTTCAATTACACATAAAACAAAATGACCTTATCTATTTTTCATCGCGATCACGTTGCCCCTCGTACAATCTCACAAGGGATTCAACCGAATTTTCGATTCTCGAAAACGAACTTTCATTTAAACATTCTAGCAAAATGAGTGTACCGTATTTTTTCTCGATCCAAGCTTCGGGAAGAAATTATCGGCACGCTCATTCCCATTGCTTTTTCATTACTCTAAAATCAGAAAATGTCACGATCGTGTATCAAAAGAGAGAGAGAAAGCGCGCGCAAGAACCCACGTTTCCATCCACGTGTGCAGACGGGCTCGTGGCTAATGATAATCAGTTCTTCGTCCCCGTACTTTTTCTCTCCTCGTGGCCTCACCCCTGCGTGCACGTTTAGGACGGAACGGGCCATGTGCAATGAGGGTGCGGCACTGTCGGATTCCCCAGGGACCGGCATGGCGTAACGTAAAATCATTATTAGGTAGGAAGGTGGGTGCTGGTTCTGGTGCTGGTGCACAGGTCAGGGGTGCGGCCGTAGAATAGCGCGAAAGAGTAAAAGACGAGCCGATAGATAACGAGAGAGAGGAAGAGAGAAAGCAGAGGAGGTTGACGAGAAAAGCGGGAATAAGAGCTCTGCAAATATTGTTCATGCACGAGGCTATGGTGGAATAGAGCGTGGGGAGAGCGAGCCAATGTAACTTTGGAGTCTCTGCTCTCCTTGCCAAAAGGTTACGGGGAACTCGGCAAGTCAAGTGTACGGGGGGTTGATGCTCAACGACGACAGTTAGCTCGCGTTAAGTGACAGACTGACAAGTGGTTGCTTCTTGCACGACCGATACACTTGCTGGTTTAATGAAAACAGTTCATTTCGTGGCAACAAATGCCGAGCTGTGACACCCGATAAATCGCTACCGATTCTCGTGGGAATGTTTTCGAACCGGTCAACTCGAAAAATTCGTTGCGAGGAAAAAAAAAGCAAGGAACAGAAGAAAAACATTCGGCAAGAAATTAATCGAGAAATTCGCGTATTCCCTTGAATATTTTCGCAACGGAAGTTCGCGCGTATGCACTTTTGATCTCGCGATATGGCCGATGAATTGCCCAGAGTTTCCTTGTTTTCAAAATAAACACAACTTGTCCGCCGGGCAAGCAAAGAGCGAGGCTGAGTGATCCGCGCATTTTAAACTTTTCAGAACTCAAGCTCCCCGTGCTCCGGGCGCGTATTTTTATCGCACGGACCGCCAAGCGCGATATATTTCGTAGCGAAGTAAAACATTTGTGAATTCAAGGAAAAAAATGTGAGTGCACCCCGCGACATTCATACTTTCCGAATGCAATTTTCGAAGCATTCAGTTACGAAACAAACTCGAGTTGCAAATGTCGGTGGTGACGTTTTTCGCATTTCCTTGTTACACTTTGCTCATCAATTGTTGTTTTGAGTCTTGTTACTTGGTCTTCGGGGGGTATGATATCGTTTGGGTACAATATTTCGAGACAACGTTTGGGTTTGGGTGTACGCAGCAGTACTATTAGAGGTTTACGTTCCACTAGACGCCCCAGTATTAGCTTTCCGCAACATATCCTTGGAATATAACAACTTTGTCACGCCATAATCCCACCACCTACCAACTACGCTCGAAATTATTCCTGTATCTCACGCCTAAAAATTGCTCGTTTCGTTTTTGCACGAATCTTTCCGCCAATTTTCACTCGGGTCATTTTTATCGAAGTAATAACCATATCGTACCGCGACCGTTCGAACTTGCAAAATCGTCACTACCGTCGTACATCACTGTCGTCCTATCCGTCAAAGGCAAGGATCGTCAGTCTCGGGTTCTCGAGCTTATGTCCTCATATATATTTAATGCTACCCAACAACTAGTGCAACCGATACGACATTAACTATGCAAATAGCAGTCGTATAATGTTGCACTCTAGATGTTATGTCGTGTGATGAATACAAGGTGTCTTGGAATAACTCAGAGTGCATAAATTTAGAAATATCGAAGTTTCGTAAACAGAGGGAAAAAATGTCTTTGAAAACGCGGTAAAATGTGAAGACTTTCCAACGACAAAAAAAAATGCAGTGACAAAATTGTATTACGAAGCGGTGATTATATGAAGGAAATAAGCGCCCTTAGCGGAACAATTGCAGATCGGATTTATCACGATTCCATATTTGATTGACGATATAATAATTTAATAACCATTCGTTGGCCGTGATCGATAGAGAAAAGATTACCAAACCACATTTCCCGACGGTATAGGAGCACTAAGGAGCTAACCGACTTAGTAGAGGTATCGCATTTCTTCCGTTCTCTACCAGAATCAGCTTTCTCCAAGAGAATATTACACCAGCAAAATGCGCGTCATGCATTTCTCCCCTGTTCACGTACCAAAAGCCATTTTCACGGAAGCGATAATACATTTTGGGAAAAAAGGGAAATTTTGGTTAAACGTTCGAGCGCATGATCGAATCATCATGAAAAAAAAGTTGGAAATTTAAATTAATCAGTAACGAGAAAAGTACACAATGCCTGTTATTGCTGCGTACAAGGCACGCTCGCAAATCGCACGCAAGTATGTACGTACGCACTCAAACGTTATATCGCTCCCAGGATAGTATTTTAACTGTGCCCACTCATCAAAACGGGCAACACTAGACTACTCGTGTAGCGAAAATATAAAATACGCTCTGATGTTTCACGAAATCCCCGGGGACGGGAAAATACACGCGAATCTAATAAACGCATTTTCAGAATCGCAGTCAAGCGGTTTTTCCGCAACGCGGAGATATCAATTCTCGTCGGAAATTACCGGCGAAGAGAAATTGCAATGAAATTAATGGGGCTTGGGTGCACTTAGGTGATCACTAGCTGATTGTAATTAATCGCCTCGTTTCAGTGTGTTTATTTCGTGCAAATTTATTGCGCAGCGCTACTTCGTTTAGATGAAATTTTGATTCGCGCGGAGAAGCTTAAAATTCCCTTTCGCAAGTTCCGCGATTCTCCTCACGAGGGCAATCGAAGCATCGAATTTCCGGATTTCACAAATCGGCCGCCGTCGCGTCGTATATCGTAGGATTTTTCGAGTTTTGCAAATACAGTCTGATTGATATCCCTTGGTAATCCTCGGACGAGTTTCGGCGATAGGAGAAAATCCATACCATCCATGATGTGAAATATGAGACGCTCTGCTTTCCTTTCGTCTACTTTCTCATCGTTCTTCTTACTCTTGGTTCTTTTCCTTGGGCCTCTCACAGGGATTCGAATTGGAGAGCAGAAAAGCCTCCAGAGAATTGGAATGTGGTGGATGGAAACGAGAGGAAATCAATGCCTCTTCCAGAGTCCGGTATTTCTCTCTCTGACTTTTTCAAGCCCATTAACAATTTTCTTTCGTTCATACATCGTTTTCATCGACTTTTCGAGCTGAGCTTTTCGAAAAAATGTTTTCCCGTACAAAATTGTTCACGGAGAACAATTAATTGACGTCGGTAAAGTGTTTTCGAGCTTGGTTTATTACCGAAACAAAGTGTAATACCCACCGAAGTAAATTCTCCGAGGCAAGAAATTATTAACCAATTTGGGTAACTTTTTTCTCCGAAACGACGAGGCTGCGTGATAAACGCGTCAGTGGAGAAAAATCTTTGAGATTGTAGGGGTGAAGGTGAGATTCTTCATTCCCGAGTTCCAGGGCCATTGGGAAAGTGATCAAAGTGTCGTCTTGGTTTTCCATTTGCAGACGTCAGAAGTGGCAAGAGGAGCCGAGTCCGGGATTAAGGTTACCGGAAGAAAAAGAGGGTGAGAATTTCGCCGGTCTAGCATGGCTGTGGCGGAGAGTAGTAGCCGGGGATGGAGGTAGAAAGTGAGGAAGAAGAACCCTCAAGATTTGCCGGAGTTTAATATAGTTTTAGGGGCGGTGGTCGGCGGACCTGGGTTGTAATGGCGTCTTAAGTTTCAGCGGTTCTCAACGTCCTAGTGGCTCAGTCGCTATTTGCTAAAAAATTCACTCCATAATCTCAATCTCGTAGCGTGGGCTTTAAAACGTATGTTTTACACACGCGGCCTTTGAATCGCAAGTACGTGGGGGCATGTAAAATGAATGCGTGCCTCGAACGTCGTCCTGCGTTCTCTATTATACAGGAACAAGGATGCCTTTGCGTTTTGCCCATACGCAAGTTTACCGTACATGTGTATGCGACCGTGTACCTTCGCTCAAAAGTTATTCCGCATTGGCTAACGTGGTTAGACTCCTGGATGATGAAGAAAGAAGAGCAACCTCGGTACGGGTTCGGACGGTTCTTGATTTTTACGAGACTGTAAATTCCTGAGAAAAAGAAAAAGTCAGACCTTCCGAAGCTTTTTCTTCTCGGGAAGAAAGCTGCGCGCTGAAAATTTTATCGTCTGCAAATCAAATGTATCGTGTATCTACAATTTGAAAAACAACGACAATTTCATTCCGCTCGGACGACATTAAACTACAACGACCATATCATCTAAATTGAGGGGGGAAGGAAAGTTTTTTTTGGTTTCATTCGATGTTGTATCGTGTGAAATGTAACAGCCCGTAGCTCTTGATGGGATTTCCACGGAAAACCAGTTGCACTACAATTCGATGCATCGGGAACCGATTCATGTCCGCGCGATGTGATTGAAGACCCGGCTAATGAATTGTTTATGGATCAGCCCTCTGGTATTAAGCGACAAAAACTATCGGGTGAACGAACAGGGAGTCCATTAACGGGCTGCGCTTGCAGGCATCGCAGTGTGTTCGCGTAGCGGAATTTCATCCCTTCTCGATGAGTAGTCTCTCTTTTCACAGCCGGGTCATCTGCCGCGCGGTCTCTATGGAAACGGGGGACTGGGGCCGCCCCTGTTCACCAATCGGATCTCACGGCCAAAATGAGGAAAACGAACACTCCACATATCCTGCCCTCCTCGCCTGCGAGCATCCATTCCACCTCTCTCATAGCTACCCCAACTTTTCCGGGGGTGGCTGAGATTCTAGCTTGGGAGGAAATCTTGACCGGGCGTGCCCTGCATCTCTTATACCACCTTCGCCCACACCGACTCGATCTAAACTACCTCGGCAACTTAAATCGCTACTTCGTACTTAACGTACGTCACATAAGATTTCATTGGTGATTCGAACGTCATCATTAATTCTCATAGAGCGTTCGAAATTGCAGATTTTCCTATACCTCGAATTATAGATGTGCTCTCGTAGAATTATCTGGAACTTTATTCCTCCACTTGTTGGCGCTTGCGTTTTTAGAAAATTCGTTCCGATTGCCGATTTTAACGAGACTATGTATGATTTTTTGTTTCAGGAGAAAAGCCGCACAAGTGTCAAGTTTGCGGAAAAGCTTTTTCGCAGAGCAGTAATTTAATAACTCATTCCCGAAAGCACACGGGCTTCAAGCCGTTCGCCTGCGAACTCTGTGGGCGAGCTTTTCAACGGAAGGTGGATCTTAGGAGACATCGGGAGACCCAGCATGCCGATTTGGGAACATCGCATCGGCCTATCGGTTCGATACCTCAAAATAACGTGTCCAATGCGAACCCGAGCATTATTCATTAAATGCGCTTCGACGAATATTACGTACTTTTGTTGTTTTGCGTAATGAAGACGAATCGATGTTGGATGTCTTTGTTTCAATTTTTATCAGGAGTTATTTATGTTTAGAACAGTTGTTAGCTGAAATTTGATTTTTTGGAAAATTGTATTTTTCATTATTCTTCCACTGAAAACTGAATATTAAATGTCGTAAATTATTTCCCATGATTTTGATTTTTTTAAATTGAATCGATCGATTTCATGCCATTGCGACGCAGAGGGTGCTATTAAAAAAATCCACAGAATTATTAATTAATCGAGAGTGATGTCTATGATTATCAGTTGATTATTACGTTGTCAGATGATTATTGAATTTCTACATTTCTGCCCTTGACTTTCCGCTCACGGGATTACTGTGAATCATCATATTTTACATCTTCGTGTTTGCTGAAACCGTTGGAATCCGTACATGTACTTCAAATTCCAAGAATTTTCGAAATTTTTGAAAACTTATGTCAAATACAATTTTTATCCTATGGATTTCAATCTATAACAGGAGAGAACGGAATACGATAAAACATATGTTACAATTAAATTCTTAAAGACGACCAGAATTCAATTGAGCAAAAACTATTTTTATTCGATTTTTGTTCGCTAAATGAAGTAGAAGTCTCGCAAGAGTACATTCAATAGCGTATTTTTACAAATCCTTAATAATATTTATCAAGAATCGACATTCCGTATGTCCTGGTAATTGGCATAGGTCAAATGGCAATTGAGATTGCAAAAGTTTTCTTTAATCTCTCAAACCGAATGATGAAAAACAATATCAACTTATGAAATATAAGTACAAGGTTTACCGTAATATAGATAGGAGCTTATTTGATATAACTGGCAGGTACACACTCAAGTGTACCTACCAGAAATCATTGTGCTCATTGACACGCCCAAAAAAGTAGAAAACATTTGTTTTCTTTTTATCAACATTGTGTCGTTAATAAATAAGCATTAAGTGGAATTATTTACTTGTTAGTTTTTATCATTGGAGTTGACTTAAGTTTATTTTAAAATAAAGAATCAGATAAAATAAATCACAAGAGTTTCGAGGACAATCAAACAATTTTTATTGATGCTGGATCGAGCATGAGTATATTATTTCGTATCTTTGTTTTTTACCTGTTGATTACTAGGACATGGTAGATTACGAGAACATTGACCTTCTGTTGAACTTGAAATTCATTTCATAAAACATGGGTGTACAATGCTTTTGTGATAATTTTTCAAATTTTATCATCACGTTCTTTCTTATCTGCAATCATGTAGTGAGGATTTTGATAATGGTATAGACTTTGAGTGCCTTCTATGCCAAACGTCAAAATGTGAAACTTATTAATTAAATTTTAGGCACGTGTGTCGTAAAAGTTCAAACATTTTTTCGCTCCTAAATTGACAGGAACAATAAAAATAATTGTTTATGCTTAATCTATTTTGAAATGTTGAAATCTCAAAAGCGTATGCTCGATTTACATGAATGTAACCTTTTTCTCAATGCGTGTAATTGAAAATATTACTACGAATCATCATTGATACTGGACTGTTGATTGTTACGTTGTGATACTTCTTTTTTCGATGTTATTATCTTGTCGAATATGATGAATACATTCAATAAAGAAAGTGCAATAGGCATTAAAGTCTCATTAATCGTTACAAGATGCTATCTATTGTGCAATGATTTGTACACTCTACAGAATGTACGTATCTGTAAAAAATTGAATCTTCGTTCAACCAAATATTCTGAATTGAAACTACTGCAACTTTTTCTACTCTACGACAATTTCTGAAACCGATAATATGTATAGTACTCATACGAACCGCGTATTGCACTTTTTAGACAACATAAATTGTAACAATATGAAACATGACGTACAGAACTATTTTTAAAATTTCGTATAACTTCCATGTTCTTATCTCCATTTATTAATCCTATTGTATTTTATTTCACTTCGATTAAGATGTATTTATCATTTTGTTATTTGTTAATTCAAGTCTTGTTTGACTGGTAGTTTCATTCTGTCAACTGCGATCTTTAAACGGTATTTTGCATATCACAAGAGTAAATCCCAGATCTAACTGTGACCAATATTGTAAATAAAATTTAATATGTATTTTTAGCATGGATACATAAATAATTACGAAACAAATAAATTATACTATACATAATACGACTCGCTTTGGACACTCGGAAATGCTATTTATAAAAAATATCGCAGTGTTCAAAGATGTCTTGCTACAAGACTTAATCATTTTCTCGCTACTAAAAATGTTTATTGTTGTAATATTCATTATCCTGTAATTATTGTAAGTAGTCCTCGCTACTGATATTATTGTCATTACCATTAATAATAAATGCTGTTACTATTTGTAAATTGTTAGATCAATTAATCTACACAGAATGCAATACCTCCTTTTCAATAAAAACATTCTTTCAACATTAAAACTGAAACTTTTTATTCCTATTATATGAATAGTTCAATCCAAAACGTATTTGACGGTTCACATTTTATTAATTTTTGTGATGAATTAACGATAATCGACGCGTCTCGAGTACAAAGCTTCAGATTTCGAGTAATTTTTTTCGTTCGCGGCAAACAGCGTGAAAAAAGTAGCGAAACATTTGTTTAAAAGTGTACATTTGAGGTTCAAGAAATGCATATTGAAAATGCCCATTATTAATGCCTGTGAATTGTGTCTCTCTTAGAATTGCGTAAAAGTACGGTTATTTAAAAAATATATCTTATTAGAATCTTCTAACCTATTCATGATTACACTGCAAGCGAAACATTTTTTTCCGGGCATTGCAGGTTTTGAATTTTACTGATAGATTAACATTTCTTTTCTTACATTCTACCGAATTAATGATCAATAATTTCATAATTGCATTCCAAGTTACTTACATTTCAGAAAAAAAAACAAAAGCAATATGACTATTGAGCTGCAATAATTAGGAATTAGGATTACAATTGCGATCATTACTTGAGAGATATAAACGATACTTTTGAGCTATAAAACAAGCATGAACAAATTAATAAAGAAATTACTATTATAAAAATGTAATCTTAAAAAAATATTGATCAAAGTCTTGAAAGCAAAAGATAACGATTTATTGAAAATTTATGAATGATTAATTGGAAGTGCCAATGACATTATCAATTGGCAATTCATTAATAGTTGATTAAAAATTAAAGGTTTTTTATCTATCGTCAATTACTTGATAGTTAATTTAAAAGAATCATGAACTTTATTTAATTAAAAAAGAGTGTTTTTTATCAGAATTCATGGAAACTTCGAAGAATGAGAAATATCCCAGAAAACCACGCCTGGGGGAACGAGAATCTCCAGATTTGCCCCATCACCTGGACGTCCATGTCGTGGGTCCAGAATTGGTCAAGACTTGGGGAAGCGCGTGGAGTTGAATTTATGGTCCAGAAA
>JABFQM010003499.1:0-11599 GCA_022816865.1 Zelostemma sp. ZL-2020
AGACTCGCTATGTTTCACTTCCCAGCAGACTCACTATGTTTCACTTCCGCAGCAGGCTCACTATGTTTCACTTCTACAGCAGAGCCACAATGTTTCAGCGTTTCGTTACATCCAACTTACCGCGCCTAAAGAAGTTTTCACTTCAAAAATACACCAAATTGCAAGCCCTTATCAATTATATATCTGAATGACAGCTTCCGGTTTTTTTTAAATTTCAAGAATTTTTCTCCTGCTTCGAAGACTCGAACCCGTGATTCTACAATTATCATTCACGAACGCTATCGACTGGACTGTGATCGCTTCGCAAGGCCAGCGTATGAGCACTGCTTTATATTCAAGGTCATTCTCGGCTAACTTTTAAAGTCTAGCCACGAAGTCGCGCTTCATCTCCGTCAGGTAGCGCTATGAGCCATATTTCAGCTGTTTCATACAAGAGTCAGCGATCAGCTACATGGTAGTGTTATGACATTTGCATTCGTCAGTTTATTGTACGAATTGCTGAGATCAGTCACTAATTCTTTTGATTATAAACTTGAAATTTGAAGGGAGCGCTTATAGTGCTTTGTGATTAGTTATTCCTAAGAAATGTTATTTGAATAAATTAAACGTTTCCGCCTTTTCCTCAACAATATATAACCATCATGCAGCACGTCACGCGAGATATTCGAAAATATCTTAGCGTAATACACCCTCCCTGGTGAAGGATGCTTTAACACGGTTGAACGCCGACCAACTCCGTTCAACGCCGAATCTTAACGCCGTTTAACGCCGTTCACTTCAAACCCGAGAGGTGGTGAGGAGGTCACTACTACATGAAAGGTAGCGTTGTTGATTCATAGAAAAATTGGTTACTCAAAAACAATGATATTTCATATTGAGAGCAAGGGGTGGCAAGGGGTGGCGCTCTTGGACTTTGACAATTCCAAGTAAGGTTCTGAGGCCTTCTTAAAATAACGGGTCGGCTCAATATTTTGATATAGCTGATAACAGTCAAAGCAGTGGAAAGGTGAGTGACTCGAAATGACCAAATTCAGAGTGACTGGAATAAAACGACATGTACAGTCTTGGTGATATATGTCTGCTTATTTCCCTCTAGGCTGTTTATTTCGGGGCTAACGATTTTTGTATTTTTTCTTGTAATTGAAATTTGTTGAAAGTAACCCACAGCAAATCATTGTCCAGCAAAGTTATCATCATTAACGCGCATGCGGGAGATTCTGCTCTTTTTAGTTAGTTTTCTTTTGTGGGGTAAACGTTTTTTGTGGCGGACACTATTTTTCTTACCTTCCCAAATTCCCATTTGGAATGTTTTTTTTGGGTAATACTACAGAGTTCACTCTTTGCAAACTCTGAATTTAACAGTCAATAATGAACACCCCAGATCTCATAAGTTATTCTTTGCAAACTCCTAACCACTTATAAACAGCGAATCGATTGGAGTAACCTTATTGTTGCGGTAATTCTTCTCCTGCCTTTTTCTTATTTTTAGGAACTCCTCAACGTTTAACTGCCGGAATAACGGAATTCCCGGACTAAAGTTCTAGGAGCAAGGTGTTGGACAGAACTATTCAGTCGTCCAGACGACGTTGCGCACATAAAAAGAAAGAAAAGTTCGATACGTTGTCTATTGTAGTGTCTTGGCAGGTATGTATCTAGTCTTCGTAATGTCTTTTTGGAAAACAGCACCTGATACCGATCGTAATTGCAGTGTTGCGCTTTCCGCTACAAAAGGCAATATCAGCAACTACATTCTGTCGCTGTCTTGTAACACGAAAAAGTTTATTCCATTCGTCATTCTGGATCGTACGATTATAAGATCAGTTGAACATACAATTAATACATACGACGATTGCTTGGGTCCTCCTGAAAGTATACTCAAAATACCAGGTTGTTAGCCGTACTAGTCGCTGGTCCACAGAATTTGAGCGAGTTTCGCCTGTTTTCAGTTTTCCTCGCCGTTACTGGTAGCCCAGGTGAGCAGGAACTATTGATAAGCGATACGAATATTATTTTTACCCTACATTTCCGCTAGGATTAGTTTCAAACTTATACAAGTGTTTCAATCATTCCATCGAAGTTTAATCTCACGCGAAAAAACGCGGTGTATCTCAGTTTGTCAGAGGCGTATTGTGGAATTATAAAACCTATACCTCTAAGATGAATCCTTTTAATCACAACACAAGCATGCAAAACATTCATGGAATCCCAAGTTATCATTGAATCTGTTATGCATAATCGAAGATGAAGTTACCTTAGTCTTCTGCTTCGGAAAAGGAACAAAGGAAATTAAAAACATTGATGCGAAATTGAAAACTGTAAAAATTGGAGTGCAAGAATAGAAAAAAATTGTTCCAATGACTAACGTGATTATTGAAAAAAATTCTAAAATGAACTAATAAAAAAATCAAAAAGCACAAATAGATAAAAAATGAAAATCTGATAATGCTATTGATTGATTTACGTTGGCGTTCAATTACACGGCGCCACAAAAAATCAATGGAAGAACCTTCCGAGTAACCTAGTGCAGGTTGTAGGTCTGGTCGAGTGCAACATAAAACTGGCTTTAAAAATTTTTCAACACCCTTAAATTTTGAATCAATTGCCAAAAAACCGTTTTTGGGTAACTTTGCGCACTAATGAATGAACAACTTCGTCGTTTTTAGACCGATTGTGAATTTTGAACGGTTTTGGCAAAATCCGCAAATACGATAAAAAAATGGTAATTCCTTTTTTGTCGATTTTCCCAATCAATTTATTATTATTTTATGTCGACATTTCGGCTCGAATTTTGAGCCCTTTTCAAGACCTATAGACAATATACAGTAATTTGTAATCGTTCGTAACAATAATAATAAATTGGTTGGGAACATCGACAAAGCAGGAATTACCATTGTATCCTACCCAACGAAAACCTATCATACAACACGATAGAAAAAGTTCACAGAACATGTCTTTTAACCAAAAATTCGTCAGACACCTGGCAAAGGACATGCAGTCATTTGACATCGTTAAACGCGCAAATTTCGTAGACTCCGTGAACGAATTGGACCCCAGATATAATGTTCCTAGCTACACAAATTTGACAGAGGTACTCATTCCAGCAGCATTGTCGCCTAACGATTTCGAGGTTTTGCAAGATTAAGTCACATTGCTGCAATGCTTCTAAAAAGCAACTACAGAAATGTTCGATGATCAATATATTACCAGCTCATTAGTGACCTCTATGATCACACAAATAGTCTATTAGCTGCAACAAGCAAAGGGGTCAAGGAAAACAGCAGGGGGAAAAAATGTTTGGTAATTGTTCGCCGCTATACTGCACAGTTACCACGACAATCTTAGATCCAAGAGTTCTTGAGATTATCTGGACCAAGACTTGGTCAAGTCTGGGGATAGTATCTAAACCATAGATTGAAGTTCACGGGCTTCCCCAAGTCTTGACCAATTCTAGACCCACGACATAGACGTCCAGGTGAAAGGGCGAATCTTGAGATTTTTTTTTCCCCAGACGTGGTTTTCTGGGAAGCAGCAATCATATTTCTCGCGAGTTTTCAACGCGAGTTCGAGATTTCGCTTTCAAAGTTGTAATGTAATGTTTTCGCGGGTAATGAATACATTGCAGATGTTATTGTAATGTAAAACTTCCTATTATTTATTCACTGATTTGATAAAGAGAATAGTACATTATGCAACAAAGAGGGTAAGCCGGTCCTTATACGCCGAGCGTAATAATCGCAGCTCGAGGTCGTCGGGTCGCGCGAAGCGCGGCCCGAAGAACGAGAGCTGTAATTACGCGAGGTGTATAAAGATCGTACCCTCCATGTTGCATACTATACTTTTTGTAACACATGCACGAAAACCGCCATTTTTCATGCCTGTTGAGCGTGTGTGAAATCGCCCTTTTTACAGACGATGACGAAAATGTTGGGTTAACAATTTCTCGCACGGCTACGAGACTTTTTTTCACTGCTAGGGTACTTTTTTTCCACTGTCCGTACTTTTTTCATTGTTTTCATTGTTGAGCAGCGCCGCCTATGCAAGAAGAAGGAACTAAGTTTCCAGCTGTCAGTTTCTTACTTCGTCACAATATTTCGCGTGATTTGCGTACACCGTCTGCAAAAAGGCGATTTCACACGCTCACCAGGCATTCAAAATGGCATTTTCGTGCATTCGTTACAAAAAGTATGGTGTGTGGTATGTGCGAAACCGATTTTTTGACTCTGTGATTGCCGCACTCGCTGCGCTCGTGCGGCAAACTTCACATTCGTCAAAAAAACTCGGTTTCTCTCACTTACCACACAATATACTATTATGTCACACATGTATGGCTTATGTGCTGTTAGATATCTGTTGCGCCACCAATCACGTGGCCGTTTAGCGACCAGATGTTTGTTTTGATCTTTATAACCCGCTTCACAAGTGTATAAAGAAGAATGCGGGTCTATAAAAAGGAATGTTACCCACACTCCCACATCGGTCGATAAACGGGTACGTTATTGGTGGCGCTACAGGCGTCTAACAGCGCGTAAGCCAGCTTGTGTGGCATAAAAAATATTATTACTATTCATTTAAAATGATTTGATTTTTATTATTTTTCCCCAAAATGTCAACCGGCGCTTTTCCCTGGCATTCATACAGTTTGCTTAGCAGTTTACTTATATATATGACACGCTATAGCGCCGGAGATGCTGTGAGAAAGAAATGCGGTGTTTGAAACGTATACGTTCTATTATTTTGCATGCCGCGTCCGATATTGGTCCAATATGACGCCTGCGCAATTGCATGCGACGAACGGCGCGAAAAGTCCGGTTAACAACAGTAAATTCAACACTCCGCAAGGTACATGTGCCGACGCGTAAATTCGAAATTCCAATTCCGTTTGCCAAGCAATTTTTACTGTTATGAAACAGTAGAATTTGTATTCGAAAAATGTATAATAATTGCAAGGAATAAGGACGCAATAATTCACACTTTCCCAGTAATAACACAGATCAAAATATTTCCTGTTAGCGTGTCCAAATTTTACTCTGTAAACAGGAAATTTTGAGAAGTCAATACGGAAAAATTTTTGTGTCGACATCCTTATTTCTACTGCGAAATTTCTCTCAGAGCATGAACAAATGAACCATGCCCGCGGATAATGTTTCAAACGTCGACTTTCTGCGCGCGTATTGATTTTTTCCTGTACTACTTACGAAACATTTCATGTATGCATGGTTATTTTTCGATACTGAATGCTATTGAACATTCATCACGATTTGCAGTTCTGATATTTCAATGTTTAAAACATAAAAAGTAAGTTCATTATGAAACAGTCAATTGCGAAGTTAATGATTACTATCTCAATACAAATGTGCCCTACCTTGTACAAGTAAAGTATTGCAGCCACATAAATAGTGAAAGATGATGTTTGAATCGTCTTCAGAATTGTGTTCAGTCTAAACTGTAATGAGTCGGTACTATCTTAAGATGCAGTCTTCCATACCCGCCGTCATACGCTCGTTTGCAAAAAAAACACCAGCACGTCGCGGGCGAGGGTCATTAATTATTTCTGAGAAACTCCTAACTGCTTATTAGCGGCACGTCGATTCTATGAACCAACTCGAAACAGAAATTAGTTCCTTACGTCGTTCTTTTCATAGTTTCTTTTCTTTTCCTTTTTTTCCTTAACTTCTAATTGCAACGGTTATTAAGTACAAAATGATGAACTGCAATTCTAACTTGGGGGAAAAATTCTCGGACATTATAGTAGTATCGTTTGGACGACGTATTCCATCTGGAGAGGAAGAAACGTTCCATACGTAGATTACATGTGTCTTGAATTAAAGCGCCTGAGCAAGTAAGTATCTACCTCGTGTTATACCTCTTGAGAAAACAGAATTTACGATAGTCCGGCTCTAACTTTTCATTCATGTTAGGTGATAATTGAAACGCATACATGCGGAAGAAGATAATTCGACATTGAATGTCTCTCTCTTGAACGTGAGTACAAGCACACGCACGATTTCTTTGCTCCTCAGAATTGTCATCTCTGTAATAAATTATTAGTACCATTTTTTGGGAGCCTTCTTGTTTCTGTTTCAGGGTGCATTAGTGCATTCTTTCACGACTTTCAATGAGCTTTCATTCATGCGCTCATTTGTAAATAAAAGAATAACGCCGTCCAACTGATCTAACCTTAACCTATCAACTTCTAACGCGGCTTCTCTGTGGAATCCTTGCCCGGGCTTTGTCGCTTTTCTGCATGCGAAGCTTATGCACGCAGCGTGGCCTGGACCGTATCTAGCTGTCTGCCTCATGAAATTAATCGCGCATTTTCGAACAGCTCGCACGAATCATCACATCTCCTCTCATGCACGTAAACACGTATACGTAGTCGAATTTGAGACGTTCTTGCTGAAACGTCTCAAATTTGACTACAGAAACGTGTTCTGCTGAGACACTTGTTTTTAGAGTGTGGCTATACAACGTTATTAATAATTTTGCAATGATCTCGATTGAACTTGACTGATTGAAATTCTTTTTTTTGTGATCTCATAAGAATCACTTGTGCCGAATTCTTTTTTCCTTGACACACAAATTTACATTTAAAATGTCTTTTTGGGGTGGTTCACATTTCCGGTAATATACAGAGATGTAATTTTTGCTTAATTTAATTTATCCCAATGAATCTCACCAGCCTACACTAATTATTATTATTTTCACTGTATACTAAGAAGCTTCTATGTACAATACTCGCACTATCCATTATGATTATTTTTATCATACGCAGTTATTATTATATACCTACATCATAATCTGTCTTACTTGATAGCTACACAGGTATATAATACCTGGGGTAAATAAAACTTGATTTAATCAATTAATCAATCTTCAGAGGATTCGAAAATCTAATGTCCCATGCTTCAATTTTGCAAACGAAAAATTTCATTCGCTACGATTTTATTAGAATTGAAGTTCAATTAACCTTGAAAATGGGGTGAAACAATTTACTCTACAAAATGGACTTGTTCGACGATCATTTGTCTAAATATAAACGTATACTACAAATACCAGGTTACTGGCCTTATCAATCTATTAATTACAAAATACGGGCATGTTGCGCTTTTTTTTCGTACGTCTCTTCATTACTAGTAGCCCAGGTAAGTGTCAATTTATCGTTTTTTCTCACGTTTTTGAATTTCTCTTGAATTCTACCTGCAAATTTACTCTTCCTGCCTGAAAACAGATATATCTATTACAATACAGTTAATGTTGAATTTCAGATCGTAGCTATGCATGCAAATACAAATAATATAGACAAAGCAATGCTTGTTTTGCAAACTACTTCAATAAATATATTTTTTCACGCGGAAAATTTTATCTTCATATTTTCAAAATCAGTATAGTATTATTTTCATCGCTTAGTGGAATAATTATTTTCACTTGTTCGTCTTGTGACATTTGCGTTTTAATTACATTACGAATTCATCAATAAATACAGTCGGATTTGATCGTCAATTCCGTTGTGTGAATAAGATTTCAAGAATTTATTAAATACTAAAGAGTCGAAATAAGTACAACTTCGTTACGTACATATTCGAGTTTATTGAGAAAAGGGTTAATAGCACGGTCGTAGAAAGAGTCAATGTGACTCGGCGGCAGAGCGTGTCTCGTACGGCTTTAAAACATGTCACATCAGGACTCGGTCGATAAAGGGCCCGCCTGTACCGCCGTAAGGTTTAACCATGGTTTACCTTGCGGACTCCATGTAGAAGAAGCAGACGCGAATGCCGGTATGGGTGAGTTGGGAGGAAAAGGACGGACCATGGCCGCAAAAAGAGAAGAAGGATGGAAGAGACATGAGAAAGGGTGGAAGAGAGAAAGAGGGGGTGGAGGTTGCTGGGGAAAGGTACGGGAGGTGGATACACTTAAAAGCCGCGAAGGAATGAGTAACGAAACAAATAGGGTCCAAACATTAATTTAAAAAATTGAATAAAAATAAATAGGGACGGTAGTAGCTGATAATTCTCTTGTTCTGTAACCACTTACAGTGTAATCATATTTTTCAAGAATAGAAGAACACATGATCATATCCGAATTGATTGGAAATGCCTATCGCGCACGTTTGAACGTAAAATTATGAAGCGCACAATACAAACAATAGCGGAGTACATAGTGTTGACGAAAAGTGAGTCAGAGATTTATGTCACCTGAGAAGAATTTGTAAACACGATAACAAATGAAACGTTTTCCAGGTTACATTTCACACGAAAAAATGTTGATCGGTTAATTTTATTTCCAGTTGCTACTAGCGTTGCAATATTGTCTCTCACTTTATTGGCATCAACACCAGTCATTTTTGACTTTTTATTACCATTAGAAGACCCACGTCCGTCTAATTTTTTGCTTGAAGATGACGTTATCCAGAACTTGCATTTGAAAGATTACACGGTTGCAGTATACTCCCATCAGATACTAGGAATTTGTTTAGTTCTCATCAACGTAGAAGTTGTGATAGTTTTCGTGTTGTTAGTATTTGGTTACACATATGGAATGTTGGAATCAGTGAGGTTAGAATTGATTGGCTATTATGACGTTCATCCTAAAAACTTTTTCTCATTTTATAAGAAAATTCATTTGTTCGACTCGCGTTGTAAATAGCACAAAAAACAAGTTGACAAGTTCCCAAAGGTGACGTTTCCTCTATTGGAGCAATTTGGGGGCGCCAGTCATTCTCCTTTGTAAGCGGAGGAGAATGACTGGCGTTAATAAGTCACCGGGTTCTTAAACCCGGTGACTTATCAATCAGCAAATCAACAAGAAGTCGTCTTTTCGAACTCGCCGGAAACACATTTTATGAAAAATGCTTGTTAAAGAAATCATGATTAGCGCCATCTGCAGGCAATTGTGACTAACGGACATCAGCTTATCGCAAGCTGTGAAATATTATTCATGAAATTTAATGTTCATTGCATGTGAAAATCACTAATGAAAGAAAAATTAGATGAAGTACTACAGATTCAACGAATACTACATTTTTTATGTCAGATGTATGTTTGATACGATGTCTAACGAAACTTATCATGGTAGAATAAATTGTGATTTTCGTTACTGCGTGCAGCGTCACCACGGCATCTCCAAGTGAGTGCCCTCTTATTATTGCTACAAGTCCTCTATTCTTCTTATGCATACAGATTCATCGAAATGGTTCGGAACATGCTCGAACACATACTTTTGGTCGGATCGACTATGGACATCCTAACAACAGCAACAACAATTTATATAGTAAGATTGATTCTAATGTTTTAAGGCCTATGAATGTTCCAATGAACTTACTAGCCTCAACAATCTGTCTCAAGCACGTTACTTTTTGCCCGCGTGATAATCAAAAGCATACAAAACGTCTTCAAAATTTTGACGATTATAATGCCCGCGCGATTGAGATAATAGTTTTATTAGCATACTTGTCCAGTTATGTTGATAATTACAAAAATTACAGATGCTCGTATCTGTACATGATCCAAAACAATTATCGAAATCTATCTGCTATTTTATGATATCAATCTTCGTCATGTTTTCGTATAATTTTGCCGGTGAATTTCTAACGAACCAATTAAGAATTTTAGAACAAAAATGGTAAGTATTCAGTAATGACCTGAAATTGAATTAAAACTCAAGGGATTTGGAAGTATTTAAGTTGAATGAAAATTAGACAATTTTTTCTCGATCTCTATAAACGGTTTGATATTAGGTTTCCGTTAAAACTTACAAGAAATTTGAACTATTCAAACTTGAGTGAACAAAGATACCTGCTGTAGAATCCGCCGAATGATTGCAGAGTTTTTTTTCATAGTTACGATATTGGGTGGTACAATTGGCCTTTTAAATTACGAAAAAATGTCAACATAATGCAACTTGGGTTGAAAATTCCAATCGCATTTCGTATTCCTGGAGGCATAAACGTTGGCATGGAAAATTTTGTAAAGGTTATATTTTGTGTCTGAAAGATTGTTTGGACATCTTATTGTCACTCGGAATATCACGAACTCGCAGTCACAGTGGACACGGATACACGTAGACGGCAAATTGATATTGCCAAATAATCAGAAAATTAATATTATTCTTTTTCAGGCTATGAATGTTACGTTTTCTTACTGTACTATCTTTTGGTCCTTGCGCGAAAATTGATTTCATTAACATTCAATAAAGATTTTACTGTTGATGGATAAAATCAATATTTTTTAATGCAAAAAGGTTTAATAATTGGGGACTTGGTTGGAAGGCGTTGGAGTGAGTGATTGTGTGTGACGAAGGGTAATGAAGTTCACAAGGGGAAAAACCCGACGTCGGGATAAGTCAGCCTATGTGGGAACGCGTCGGAGCTGCCCGACATGTCGTCGGAATGTGTCGGTACGCGTCGGGATAGCCCGACATGACGTTGGAATGTGTCGGCGCGTGTCGGGAGTTGATCTCGACAAAGCCCGACATGTATGTCGGGCCTGTCGGACTATTACTTTTTTGAAACATCAATTTGTTACCACCTACGGTACAATATCACTGAAAATATTTCTGACATGCTGCCCGATGTCGGGAAAGGTGCCAAAACACGCAAGGACCTTGTAACGGGATCAGTGGTAATTTAAAAAGGCTTGCAGCGCGTGCAAGTCTTTGAGCCACATCTCAAAATCAAATTCTGACAGCTACTGCCCTTATGAACAGGCCAAAAAAACTTGCATTGAACTCTAATTTTTTTTAGTCCCAAGCAAGATCACGTTAGTACCGCTGAAACGCTCAGGATTCAATTTGAATCTGCAAAGACTTTGCCCGGTACGCTGAAATATCACTGTATCGAAATCGAAAATCGTATTTTTTCGTTTAACACTGTAAAAAAAACCTGTGTTATGAAAGTGCGGACTGAAAAAGCAGACAATATCTTTCCATTGACTTCATCAGAACTCTACGGACGAAGCACGCTCAGAAGACCCACGTCCGTCCAATTTTTTGCTTAAAGATGACGTTATCCAGAATTTGCATTTGAGTAATCACAAGATTGCATTATACTCTCATCAAATACTGGGAATTTGTTCAGTTTTTATCAATCTAGAAGTTCTGATAGTTTTTGTGTTGTAAGTTTGGGGTTACACATATGGAATGTTGGAATTAGTGAGGTTAGAATTAATTGGCTATTACAACATTGGTACTAAAATTTGTTTCTTCTTTTGTAAAGGAATTGATTTGGCCGACTCGCGTGTGAAAAGCACAGAAAACAAGTTGGAAAGTTCCTAAAAATGACGTTGCCTATTGCAGCAATTTGGTGGCGCCAGTCATTCTCCTTGCTAAGCGGAGAATTTTCTACGCATCAATTTCGTATGTATGACAACAGCATGTCATTTAGTGACTTTTGAATACCAGTGACTTATACATAAGAAAATCAACATGAAGTCATCTTTTCAATTCATGTCGGACTCGCCCAAAATACATTTTATATTATTATTATGGTCTCCCTAGCCCGCCATTTCCTGGCTTTTAGCTTTATCCCCTTTTTGCTTATTTCATCTTCCCCTTTTTCGCATCCGCCCGTCCCCTGTATCCCTTATGTTTTTGCGTCCATGGCCGA
>JABFQM010003500.1:0-11596 GCA_022816865.1 Zelostemma sp. ZL-2020
TTAATAATATAGTTTGGAAATTCGTTTCTGATTAATTGCATAAATCTGCAATGTAAGATCTTGGGTTTATTCTAAAAGAAAAGCGATACTTAAAGATTCTTATTTCTTGACGACACTGCTTCAACCGATTGACTGGGTAATGATTTACAACGCTTATGACCTATCATCACATGAAGTACACGTTTTTCTACTTCATGAAAGGAGTAAGGAAATCATATTTTGTAGAATAGAAATCGCCCTTCAAGCACGTGATAGTTTTTGTTCCTAAATACTTCAAAAAAGAACACATTGTTGAATGAAAAATTCGACGTTGGTGGATTCGAACCTTCCGATCAATTTCCGATTCGTAATTTTATCACACGATTCGAACTTATAGGTATCAAAAATTGTCGACTCATACATGTAATAATTCGATCTACTTTGTTAAATAATTTCCGAATTGTTTGTATTTGTTTACCCATTATTTGTATTTATTTAGCTCTTGATCGGTTGCTGCACGAATGAAAAGTATGAAAAAGCATTATAATTGACTTCAGAGTTCTTGAACAAGAGCATTTGTGCAATTTGTGCACAAATGAACACATTAGAGTTACACATTGAAGTTTGCAATGCTCAATTCCTTTGTAATTTCGATTCCATTCAAAAATGTATAACAAAACAAGTGCATGACTCGTGTATAATTTTATCTGGTAATCGTAATCAATTTCCTGATAACAGTTGTAAACATTTTAATTTCTTCAAAATTGAAAGAATTTAAAGTAATTAACACTGTTGACGTTGTAAAAATTTCAACTTTGAATATTTTTCAAATCGAAGTTAGGGAACGATGGAACGAATCAAAAGTTACGTGCATGTTACACGAGGGAGATCGGAAGGGACGATCACAGTGAATCATATAGTATGGTGTTTTGACAGCTGACCCGACGTCCTGAAATGCACAATGGAAAACAATCACGAAAATATGGTTAACAATGCAGGAGCGCATTCAGGTACCATTTCTCACCGCAAAAGTGACAAATCTAACAACAAATTCGAATTACCTTTAATTCTACGTTCGATCACTTTAACCTCTCCGGCGCCGTTTAAATAACATTTTTTACAATCAAACCTACAACGAATTTCCTTTTACTCGTTCATACTTAAAAATTCCTAGAATAACTTGAAATTACGTTTTTTTACGATTCTCGAGAGGCGAAATGTCTCGAAACCTCAGCTCCGATGTTTATTTATATTTTAACGTCTCATTAACAATTTGTTCGCTCGAATTCACGTTTTAAAGTTATAAGAAAATGCTCGGATTTAAATCGATTATCGTTCGAAAGAATTATTTCCCCTTTTTCCCATTTCATATCTGAATAAAATAACATGTTTTTCTTTTGTTTAAAAGGCATGCGGGCACAAAAATCTTATCTGGAGATGAGAAAGCTGAACCAGCAGCAACTGGTTTTATTACTCCACGCGCACAGATGTCAAACACGGGAAGCGCAGCAGAACGGAGAGGGCTATTATTGCTCCGTGAACCACTGCCAAACCATGAGGAACGTCCTGGTCCACATGACCCACTGTCAAGCCGGCAAAAATTGTGCGGTGCCCCATTGCAGTTCGTCAAATTCTTTAATTGCGCATTGGAAAAACTGCAATCGGGGCGACTGTCCATTTTGCTTGCCTATAAAACAGGGAAAATGGACATTGACTACGAATATGTCTGCGGGTACAACAATTTTGAACAATGAAATCACAGGATTATTATAATCGTATGGTTTTTATTAACTTGGAGCGTGTTGATTTTTGTAGAAGAGCCAAGCCAAGCAGAAGTCGCCGAGGCGCACATGTCGCATTCACCGGGTTTCAGCGTGGGCCCGGTTTTTGATTCCTCGAATGTTTCGGGCGCTGTTGATTTATTGGGGGACATTGTAGAGCATCTGCAAGTGCAAGACGGGCTCGAAATTGAACAAGCGATGCCTAAAGAGTGGCACAAAACCATAACGCCGGATCACAGGGCTCACCTTGTCCAAAAACTGTGTGTATTTTCGATGCGTTTTTGTTCAAACACTGATTCTCCTTTTTTTCATCCAGGGTCCAAGGAATATTTCCAAATCCGAGTCCGGAAATGATGCTGGATAGCCGAATGGACAGTTTGGTCGCGTACGCGAGAAAAGTGGAGAGCGATTTGTACGAGTTGGCGAATTCGAGATCGGAATATTGCTTCTTGTTGTCCGCGAAGTTGAACAGAGTTCAAAAAGAGCTCGGTAAATGCAACTGTGAACGGCGATGAACTTTATAGTTTCCACTTGTCGATCTAATTTGTGTTTTTGTAAACAGATGAGAAACGGAAAATGCGGCTACAGCAATGAATTGACCAAATGCATCAGCCGCAACCTTGATCGGTTTTCTTCTTTCGTGGAATCTTGCAATTTTTCTTGGTCATCGTAAAGCCATGCCGAAGTATTTGAAAAATGCAAGGTTGGCTTTACCAAGAAAAGACTTTCCAAATTCTGCAAGGAAAATTTCGCAGTGCAATCGCCATTGAAATTAATTAGGCGAATCTACGAGTACTGATTTATTAACTTCTTACAACTTTTGCGACGCATGAAATTATTATCATGTTTTTCATTTGATATTTTATGAGTAGTATACTAACATATTTTATACAGAACTTTTTATACTACTAAAATATGTATAAAGCATTTTACATTTGTGAAATTAGTTGGTCTGTTCCAAAACTTTTTGCGTTTGTTCTGTCAAGTATTGACGTCAAATATTAATTTTACGATTACTGTATCACATAATATGTAATGCGGTCATAATTATAGAAATTTGCACACAAATTACCGCCCCTTATTCCGCTCTTCTTGTTTATTTGATTAATTACATTTCTTTGGCGAAGTTTTCTACCTTTAGTACATAACTAATGAAAACGACCATTTTTATAAAGGAAACATCTTTCTTGCGTTAAATTCCGATTAGAACTAAAGAATTATTCAAATTTACCCTGAAAATGTGTAACAATTCATTTTATTAATTGAACCTACGATATAGTTTTTTGAAAATCGTATGAAATATTTTCAAAAAGTGTTTTATAACATAATTATAAAAAATATAGTAATCGTGTATATAATAAAAAAGTTTTTTACTCTCGAAATAGACGCAACAAAAGACTGCGATTGTTTAAATTTTCGCGCCACTTTTTTAACCGTCAGCCATTGTTTTCGAATTCCTGCAGGTGTCGACATAAATGTGTGTACATAAACTGTAACAGTGTGTCGTCGAATACTCGCGGGCAATTCCGAGCGATTTTCCCGGGTTTTCCATTATTTTTTCACGGTAAAGTGAGTTTTTGACAGCATTTTGTGTACTCAAAAAAGCCAAATTTTGAATTTCTTGAAAATTCTTCGTAAACAAAAAATTTTCATAAAAAAAAATAAAATGTTGAACGAAAAATTTATTATTGTTTCAGAAACAATTTTGAAAATCGATAAAAAACATTGCACAGTTGAAAATGAACGTTTTCACAATAAAAGGAGAAGAAGAAAGCCAGCAGATGCTCAATGCAGTTTCTTCATCGGGCTTAGAAAATGTCCATCAAAATGCTCGCAAAACTCCCACGCAGAAAAACATATCGAAGGAAAAAACACAAACTGAAAAAAAGTCGCAGAGGAGCTGGAAAAAATCAATGCCGATGAAGCCGCTGACGCAAAGAAAGAAGCCAAATTTTTCTTACTCGAGCGATGATTTTCTAGATGATGAAATCATATCTCAAAAGACTCAAATGGAAGCTTCGAATCTCGCCACAAATGAAAAAAGAAAAAAGAAAAACAAGAAAGTCAGCAGAGCAATCAGAGCTGCTTTGGACGACATGAAAAATATGGAGAAAAGCCTTAAAACTGACTGGGAAAAATTAAATAAATGCAATAATACGAGGTCAACTATGGGCAGCACCGACAAGATTTTGCAGGAGTTTCGAGGGACGATTGAGAAATATGCGGTCGAGTTCACGAAAAAAGGAAAACGTTTTTCCAAGTATTACAAGAAGATCTGCGATGATAACTTGGACTTGGAATCATCGATTCTGACCCAAAAGAATGATCGAGCGGAACAGGGAAATATCTCATCAAGGGGCTGTCCCAAAGAGGGAAAAGAGCCTGGGATCAAAGAAGAAGTTCCAAAGGACCCAGTGACAATCAAAACTGAAAACTGGTAAATTTCAGGCAAAATTTAAACTTCGTGTCATATTTTTTAAAATTTGTTTTATTTATTTTTCAGTTCAGTATCAGAAGAGTTCAAAAAGTTGAAAAAAAAGCGGCATTCACAGTCTGCAGATTCATTATTGCAAGAGTAAATGAATACATATTTTATTGGTTCGATGTCAAAACAATTATTTTTTGTAGGCCAGAAATAAAACGCCAGAAGATTAAACAAGAAGCTCCTGAGACCGATGAATCCAACCAGAGTATGAGCAAACTCAACTCTCAGGCATCACAAGAAAAAGAACGAAAGAATATTCGGGAAGTTATTGACGATGAGGAAATTGGCGAAGATTCGAAGCGTGCGGTCAGAGAAGAAAAAAAGCGCCTGAAGCGAGTTGCCGAGAGGCAAAAAAAGGCGAGTGAAGCCTTTGCAAATAATTGTCAATTCAAAAAAACCTTTGGAATAAAGATGTAATTCATTTTTCAGTTCGAAATGTACGAGTCTCAACTGGAGGGCAAAGAAAATGTCAAAAAATTAGTCCTTGACATCGATGAGGAAACTAAGGAGGAACTTGTCAGCGTCGATGAAGCTCTGGTACAAAAATTGAAACCTCACCAACTCCAGGGCATAAAATTCATGTGGGACGCGTGTTTCGAGTCACTGGAGAGGACTAAAACTACGGAAGGTTCCGGCTGCATAATTGCCCACTGTATGGGACTGGGCAAGACAGTCCAGGTCATTACACTGGCGCACACGATACTAAACCAGGAAAATATGGGAATTAAGACGATCATGATTGTCTGTCCCTTGAGCACCGTTTTGAACTGGGTAAACGAGTTCAAGACGTGGCTCAAATTGGTCAAAGACGGCGACAATATTGAAATCTACGAATTGACAAAGTGAGTTTCTCTTTGTACTTGTAGAAAATTAACGAATTCTTAATCAGTGGATCTTTTTATACATTTTATGTTCTTTATTTCAGGATAAAAAAACACAAGGATCGTCATCGTGTGCTTGAAAAATGGCAGAGAACCGGAGGGATTTTAATTATAGGATACGAAATGTTCAGAATATTAGCCATTGGTAAAGGCGTGGACCAGAGCATCCAGAAGTCGATATATAATTGTCTGATTAATCCTGGCTCGGATTTGGGTATATTAATTATTAATACACACAGAGAAGTACATATAATTATAAAATAACAAATTTTTAAGTTATCTGCGACGAAGGCCACAAACTCAAAAATGAGAAGACTGCTCTGAGCGAAGTAATGAGACAAATTCGAACTCTGAGGAGAATCGCCCTTACTGGTACTCCCCTGCAAAACAACCTGGATGAATGTAAATTTTTTTATTTAAAGGCCTTTTTTTCAAGGTTTTCCAAGTCTGAATTTCAAATTGTATTCATTTTTCAGATCACTGCATGATGCAGTTTGTCAAGCCGAATCTTCTCGGCTCGAAAGAAGAGTTCAAGAATCGCTTCGTTCACCCGATAAATAATGGCCAGTGTAAGGACTCGACAACATACGACGTGAAACTGATGAAAAGACGCGCTTATGTTTTACACAAAATGTTAGAAGGCTGCGTGCAAAGGTTCGACTTCTCGGTCTTGACCCTGTTCTTGCCTCCCAAACAAGAGTACGTCATTTTCGTCCGCCTCTCGGAGGTGCAAATCCAAATGTACAAGCATTACCTCGAAAACCTTGCAACGTATGTTACTTCTTCCAAGTTGAATTGTACATTCATCAATGGTTCATCCTATTTTTTTTATTAAAAATTAATTTCTTTTTCAAAGGTTTGGGCAGATCGAAAAGGGCTCGGTGCTTGCAAATTTCAAAGTTTTGCAACGCCTAGTGTCTCATCCGATGGTACTGCATATGAATGCTGACAAAATTGAGAAAGCGCCAAAAAAAGCGTCATTGAAAAATTCAGGTGCCTCTTTATTAAGTATTAAATGTGCGTTTCTCCCAAATTTAATGACTGATATCACGCGTTTCCTTTTTCTAGCTCCCCAAGAATCGGTAACGAAAAATGTCACTTTGGATCAACAAAATGACGTGCAATGGTGGGAGAAGTTTATCAAACCGGAGCAATATAAAAACTTGAAAGAGTCATCGAAGCTATCTCTCTTGTTCGCAATAATTCAAGAGTGCGAAGAAGTTGGCGATAAATTGTAATAATTTTTTCTCGAGTGTAAAAATCTTGTATGATGCTTGTTATAGATTGTGAGAATTCACAATTTTCTGTTCAGGCTCGTCTTCTCGCAATCCTTAGATTCTTTGACCGTCATTGAGAAATTCCTGGCGCAAATCAGCAAGAAGATTTGGAACAGCAAGAAATCTGGGTTACGGAATCCCAGTTACAATAAGGGGACCTGGAAGTTGGGACTGGATTACTTCCGTCTGGATGGCCGGACTCCTCCAGATCATCGAAGTAAATGTTGCAAACTGTTCAATAATGCGGGAACAAGAGCGAGGTTGTTTCTGATTTCAACCAAAGCAGGAGGAGTTGGAATAAACTTGACCGGCGCAAACAGGGTTGTCATTTTCGACGCAAGTTGGAATCCCTCGGACGATCAGCAAGCCATCTTCAGGATCTATCGGCAATTTACAAGATTTTCTTTTTATTATATTCAAATTATGTTCATGTTGAAATAAGCATCAATTTTTACAGACTGGGGCAAACGAAGCCGTGCTACGTGTACCGATTTCTGGCTTTTGGAACCATAGAAGAAACGATTTACAATCGTCAAGTGACGAAACTGTCCCTGGCGTGTCGTGTCGTCGACGAGCAACAAATCGAGCGACATTACACTAACCACGACCTCGCTGAACTTTACTCGTTTCAAGAACCTTCCAAAGAGAGGCCGGTCCTGAACTGCCCGAAAGATCACCTTTTCGCAGAAGTCATCACAAAGTGCAAAGACGTTATTGTGAATTTTCATGAGCACGATTCCTTATTGAAATATAAGGTACTTTTCATTTGGTTTATTCATTGTAGAACTCATTTTAAACTGCAAATTTTTCTATAGGAGGATGAAGATTTGGACGAGGACGAACGCAAGGCGGCATGGAACGAGTACGAACATGACAAGCAGGCAAAGCCATTCGTTGCTCAGTTTTGAAATGTCGCCAAAAACGATCCAAATGTTCCTACATATAAATATTATTATATTAGAAAGTCTTTGAGTTGAACTTCAACTGTTTATTTTTTATAGTAATAATATCGAAAGTCGAGCTTTATTTGTAAGAAAAAATGTGATCTTAATTGGTATAATAATTGGAAATTTGTGATTTAAATTTAATATACCAACATTTTTGGTCCTATAATTAAAATTCTCTGATTGATTAATCAAAATTGTTGTTATTAATATTGCGTATTTATCTGCGTAAATTATTTATCCGACGGTAATTTTTTAAGTGAAAAAACATCCAGCATCAATTTGTCTAGCCGATGAAACCGATTCGAAGCACACAAAACAGTTATAAATATGTAAAAACAATTCCGAAATATCGGAGGTGTCAAAAATGGACGATCGGACTTTGACACCTCGGATATTTCGGAATTGTTTCAACATTAATAACTGTTTTGCGTGCTTCAAATCGGTTTCACCGGCTAGACAAATTGGTGCTGGTTGTTAAAATATTTTTATTTCCCGGTTTATTAAATTATTGCGATGTACAGGACGGCGCAAAGTTTTCTCGCTCTATCCTTTATTTTTCCCCGCTTTATCCTTGTCTCATTTTACTCCCGTAGGCTTTTAAAAACTCGTTTATTTTAAGCTCTTGCGACCCCCTGCTTCCACTTAAATTTAGCCGATAATAATAATTTTCGCTCATTAACGCGATTGTCAATTCAAAGAATTAAGTATAATTCAAATTCCAAATCAAAAAAGCGCGAAGAGCGTGTAATCGACTTTATTTACTTGATTTTACAATGAAATCGCGGCTTTGAAAAGTAATTCTGACATCAGAGGAAAACAAACGTAAAGTTGGATACGAATATCGATTTGTAACGATCTGAAGTTCGACGATCTTGATCAGCTGCATTCCCTTCCCTAAAGGATACATATACCTATATATATCTTCTAAGCTACATTCTGAATCAGTGTGCGCGCGTGTGTGAAAGCGAAAGCATGAGAGAGCAGAAGGCATATTTGACATTTCGAATTTTCGACAATATCATATGGTATATAAAATCGCAAAAAGTGTGTTTTTCTAAATATGTGTGAAATTTGAATGGCATGAAAGAAGTGAGCAGTTTGTATGGCATTTCTTTCTCACAGAAAAAAGGTACTTAACCGCACAAAGATCTCACGTAAACAATCAATGTTTAAGTTCGTTAAGTGCACGAAACGAACATTCTCAAATTTTCAGAATGATTGTTACAACAGATAATAGCGTTGTAATTGTAATCTGTTGTATTTTAATTAATCTCGATCCAATTACAACAATTTCTGAATGAAAATTATATAAATGACACGGAATTTAAATTTTAACTTTTATTATGAAATATTTAACTTTTATAATAATGAAGCATTTATTGGAGTGGCCTTGGGCCCGGTTTGACCTTGAAATTAATCGCTTTTTAATCGATATTCAAAAGTATCGTATCAATTACGAAAATTGTTGAAAAATTTTAATCGAGAATTTTTTCTCGGTGTACTTGGAATCCAAAGTAACAGATTTACAAATAATTAATTTTTTTAGGTAACAAAATGGCAACGAAAAGGAGCAGAAAATCACCAGGAGAAATGACAATCACTTCTAGGGAGCGTTTAGAAAAAACCAAACGATTTTACGCGGACTTGCGCAGAAAAGGACTCTGCGATACAAGCGAAGACGCCGAAAATCAACCGACGACGTCTTGGCCACGAAACGTTGCGAGGCGAATAGCCAGCATATCCCAGCAGCCGCATACATCATATGAATCGTCGACGGAATCGCCATCGACATCCCAAACTTCGACGGTAAACGTTAAACCGAAGGCTGCGAGAAAATTGTCGAGCAGCAGTTCCGAGAGCGACGAAACGGAACCCAAGTCGGAACCCAAAAATGCACATTGCAGCGACGATTTCGAGAAATCGAAGCCTACCCAAAAATCGCATTTAGGTGCTCCTGCAAAGTCCAGTGAAGTCAGAATTTCTGACAAGAAGGCAGCGATGACAAAGCAGCAAATCAACAGTTTCACTAACATCATCGGCGACGTTGCGAAGAATGTAAAGAAAATCCAGGGCGAGCTGAAAACCGAGACGGAGAACCTGAGGCAGCGCTGCGCGAGGGGCCTAAAGCGACTCCCTGACGTCCCGAGGATTTTCCACAAATTTCACGAGATGATGAAAAAATACGAGAGCAGGCTCGCGGAAGAAAGGCAGAATTTCATGGAATCGTACAAGGATTTTTGCAGCGATTTGAATTCACAAGAAGCGACGCCAATTCGAAAGGATTCGTGTCCGGAGGAAAATATTCAATGCATAGAAAAAGTGCAAAAGTCGCCTCGCAGCAATAAAAGCGATTTCAGCATTTCCGACTACGGCGGAAAGACTTCGAACCCAAATAATGGACAAGAAAAAAAGTCGAATGGTTTTCATGAAAACGGAATCTCCGTGGACGAGGATCAAGGACGTAAATCGGACGCGGAAACGGACGAGACAGAGAAATCGGCGATTCTTTGCTCGGGCTCCAGCACTGATGTTCCAGAAGGTCGTCCAGTAAAAAGAAGAAAGACCGCAGAATTTGTTTCGAGTTCTATACAAACCATAAAGACGGACAATGATGAGACTGACAGAGATGAACCGACAGTTTTCAGCTCAAATTCAAGACCTGATGAGATTCCGAAACAAATGAAGGATGGAACGATGCCCGAAATACAGAAAATCACAGAGAATGTTCCGGAAGTTTTGAACATCGCTTCCAATGATGATGAAGAATGTGCAATCGAGGTTGATGAATCGGACAACTCGGATTCGAGCACGTATTATATAGAGCGCCAAGAAGCCGAGAGCGAAACAATGCTTGAAGATGTTGAAATAGAGTTGAACTCGGACGAATCGGCAAAAATGGAGCTCTTAAATTCGGAATCGAGCGACGACGAACTGAGAAATGGAAGCGAGATTAAATCTTTTTCGGATGCTTCGTCTTCGTCGTTCGTTTCCAAAAGAAATCGCAGACGAAAGTTTAGGACGAGGAACAATCCGTTTTATTGGAACGATGAAAAGTTGAGGCAAACTTGCGTCGTTGAGTTAGAAAGACTGAATAAAAAGGAGCTGGAAAAACATTCCTGGGAGTTGCGAAAATCGAAAGAGTTTTTGGAAGATAAAATGTTGAAAAGGTGAAAATATGATTTGCTTTTGTGACTCGTTATTCATTGAAATTTTGTTTTTTTCAGGCTCCTTTCACTCGATAATATCGTACCCAGGAAGAGACGAGTCAGAAATAGAATTTCATCGGATTCTTCGGATGGCGAGCGGAAGATCCCGCGTTGTAAAACACCGAAAACTCAAGAAACGAATGAAAATGTTGTGGCTGACTTTTCGACAGCCGGGGAAGATTCGATTGACGATTCGCTACCTCCAAACTTCAGAAATCAGAATGGACGCAAAATTATGTCGAAAGATGAGCTGTTTGAACAAGCTTATAAATCAATGATGCTAAACAACGATTCGTATGATTCAGATCAGAGTAAGCTCATCGATTTTTCTTGCATTTTCAATCGAGCGAGATGTTAATTTTCCAATTGTTATTTTACAGCTCAATTTAGCGGTTTCGACGAGGGAGAAAGTATTGAAGAGGAAGCGCAGGAAAAGATGAAAAAATCCGCAACGAAAAAGAGAAACACGAGCGACGAAGAAACAAAAGAGGTAAACAACCGAAATTTTTGTAATCGCACGAAAATACTTGAACAAAAATGGGAAATTTGCAGGAAAAGGCGGCTCGGAAAGAAAAGAGTAAATGGAAAAGAGACAAACTATTGACTGGTAAAATAAGCGACTCTTCGGACGACAGTGACTCGGAGAAAGAGCTGCGAAACCTCGAAAAGAGAAACGAAATAGACAGGTAACAAATTACTACTTGATAATTTTTTAATTCCTTGTAAACTGATTTTCAATTTGTTTCGTTATGGTTTTTGTGCGCCGTTATTCACAAATGGAAGCTGTGAATCCTCGATAGACTTCCTGAAACAAGAGACTGAGCCCATCCTTGGGCCCCAGAATTCCCAGGGTTCAATAAAAATGGAATTCAAAATGGAAAGACTCGATTCGTTCAGCGACAACGAAGTAACCGTGATAAATTCTCAAGAGAGTCAAGCAAAGGGGCGTAAAAACATTCGTAGATTGTTGGATGACCAGCAAGTGGCAGCAGACACGAGGCAAGCGGTCATCGAAGAAGAAGAGCGCCGCAAGCGAATCG
>JABFQM010003501.1:0-11593 GCA_022816865.1 Zelostemma sp. ZL-2020
TTTACTCTGACAGTATTTTGTGGCAGGTGAGAAATGGGGTTTGTAAAGTTTTTTTATTTTGTACGGGAATTAAATATGAATTCGGTTCCTCGACGTTTAGGCTTTGGAAGATGTGAAGATGAAGTGCGCAGTTGAAAGCTTGGCCGCGGGATTGCAAACGATGATACACGAAGGCGGCAGAAATTTTAGTACGGGGCAGAGGCAGCTTTTGTGCCTGGCTCGTACGATAATTAACAAAAATAAGATCCTTATTCTGGACGAAGCTACAGCGAATGTTGACATGCAAACGGATGAATTGATACAGCAAGCGATCCGAAAAAATTTCGATGAATGCACGGTGCTGACAATCGCTCACAGGCTGAACACTATCATGGATAGCAACAGAGTTTTAGTTATGGATGCTGGGTCTGTCGTCGTAAGCTTCAAAATAAGAATTTACAAAAAATAAATTTTTCGATGAAATTAAAGAGTTTTAATTCCGTAGGAATTCGATCAACCGTATACGTTGCTGCAGAAGAAACACGGATATTTTTACGAATTAGTACAACAAGCTGGACCTGCCACAACTCGGATCTTGACCAGCATTGCCGAGAAAGCGTACAACAAGAAAAACAATTAGTATCATGTGAGCTCCTAAGCTTTGAATAAATTATGTACTATACAATTCAGAAATTATTCACGCCTCTGTAATAACAAGAAAGTCTTCGTTTCACAATTTATTGAACCGAAAAATTCGTAAACAATTCAAAAATTCAATTCAAATGCACGCAGCCTAAATACAATTATAAAATTTGTGTAGGTATAAATATTTTGTTCCTTGAAGAAAAAATTTAACCAATTACAAAGTTTCGAGTATTTCATTCTATATAAAATTTGAAAAATTTACAAAAACGTTGGTTAAACACAAAACGATAATAAGAAATCAATGAATACCATTTGGTTTCTTTGGAACAAAAATTGCACAATACAGCCATGGCCGTTCTTTCAAAGCTATAATTCATCTCCGTACAAATGCAAATTAAAACGTTTGCATGTTATCTAGTCCAAATATCGTTCATCCAATCATCATTAAGCTCCTCACTTGGCAAGACTTTTAAATTCCTTAGTGCCTCCGAGTAAAAAGTCAGTTCGGATGTTACAACGCCGTGCGGTGGCCCGCCGTCATTTACAATATTCATTTTGACAAGCTGCTCTCTCAGTTTTTCTTTAAAGGAACTATTAACGGTTCGATACAAAGTTTGCATCTCTGAGGCTGGCAGAACACTGGAGACGGCTTCGTGAAGTTTCACCAAATGTCTGAAAAAATTGAAAGTTTCCTACGATTAGTACAAGACCTCAAAGTTCAATCTACAAACACAAGAATTACAATTAGAAACAAAAGTACTTGGAAATGTTTCTGAAAGATTGCGATGGCACTGGAGGTTTGGCAGTCCAATTCGAGATTTGTCCACTCAAAAGATTGTCCACGATAGTCAGGATTTTCCCCTCTATTTCGCGTACGTGCGATCTTATATCCCTGTCAACGCTGTCGAGCAATGCAACGCCGCCACTGGTACTAGACACTCCCATCACGCTACGATTGCTGCTTTGCTCAACAAGTCCTGAAATGTTTATACTTGTTGAAGAAAAAAATCTTCGGCAAAATGTTTGATAGAAAACAGCGATCGCAGATCGCATCGTTTTTAAAATACCTTGAAAATGTGCCTTGATAAAAGGCATAAACCATAAAATAAGTTTCAGGCTTCGAGAAGATAACACGAGAATCGTACTAGTTATGGTTTTTAATCCCGCTGCTTGCATAGCGCCGGCACCAAGTACGAGACGGCAACTAGAGGAATTGTACTGTCGCAATAACTCTGCCAATTGCCGTCCAATGGTGCCAGACAGTGCAGTCAACTCACTACTCGCCCTGTAAATATTACATTCTCATTTCATTAATAATTCCTTCGACATCCTTCTTTTAAAAGACATAAACAGACCTGCAATATTCATGAATAATCTGAATCAATATCAAAGCAGCTCCAACCACGGCGTACTTTTCTTCTCCAACCAAAATGAAATTGGCAAGATTTATGTTACGGCCAATAGCGTCGCACTTGCAAGGTTCACTTGGGAAACGCTTATTTTCGTAAACGTATTTAACCAAACTCTGAATTTCTGGTGGGACGTCGGCCTGTTTCCATCTCTCCGAATCAAGGATGTGCATAAGTTTTGTCTTTCGCTCAATGTGAAAACGGTGCACGAATTTGCTTGCTTGTGCCTGAAAAGTGACAACACATTAAAGCAAATTATCAATCGTTTAAAACGACACTCAATCAAGGATCTTTGCATCGCTGTTTACCTTAAACGCGGATCTCAAGGCAGTGCATTGCTTTCCGCATAATTTTTCACAAGTCTCTGTAAAGTCTTCGACCATGCTTGCGAGTCGGCAAACTTGGGCCGTCGTTGCCCTTTCGCTCAGCCAAGAGGACTTTTCGTTCCAGTTGGAAGTTTCTTTCTCTAGTGCTTTATTTGCTGAACCATCGCTTGAAAACTTGTCCACGTCGGCAGGGTCTTTTTCCTTTTCACTAGGACTAGCGGACAAAAGATTGCCCAGCCTCTCGTGACAGTAATCGCAAATGGAAGTGATCATATTGTCCAATTTACTTGACACTTGAGTATGCTCAGTGTCGGATAACAAACAATCTGTTAACGAATGGTCTATCGTTCCATCTGGTAATCGACCGGCTGACAAGTCTATTGTATCGCGAAGCACGTTGTAGACCGCCTGCAAAAGAGATTTTGTGATAACTGATTTCATAAAGTTGTTTTTTTGTTTCCTCTGCTTACTTTAATACGATAAAGAAGCCACGTGAGTGACTGAATACTGTTGTGTAAAAGAGTTAGGCGTTCGGCCAAGGAAAGACCGCCGACTTCTAAAGCCGCTGCTTGTTGGTCGCTGCAACAGTCGCTGGCAGCTAAAGCTTCGATAACCCTTTGCTTGGTAATGGCTCTGACGGTTGTTATAGCTTCCTCCTTATAAGTGTCTACGAATTGGAAATGTTTTTGGCGCAGAAGACCAGACGCAATGGATATAAGTTTGTCCTGCGAAGTTTATTATTTTTGACGTTAAAAAATTACTCGGTTGGAAATTGTGCAATCTTAAAATGTACCCCATCTAAAACAGTGCCGTCACAATTTAACGGTCTGTTCAAATCCGCAGTTGCGTATCTTTCAAACTCCGTGGAGAGCATTTTGTCGATGAGCCTCTCCATTTCCATCAACTGAGAACCAAGATGCCTAAAACTGTGCACGCCGTTGAGTTCTTGGAGAAGAATTTCCTGGGTGGTAGAAATAAGATCGAGCGCTGCGACGTAATCTGGCGTGGACAGCAGCAATTGTATCATTGGCTGACTTTGGTGAACGGTTGCCATGAGTTTCAACTTCTCCAAAACCAACAAATTATTCGATTTGGTTCTCTCTAGTCTGAAAATCAGTGAAAAATATTTCAATTAATTGGGCGAATTTTAATGGGAATTTCGAATTGTTTGTTGGAAGATTTACTTCAAAATATGTAGCGAATCTTTTACAAGATTCTTATCGATTTGGTGAATATTTTTCCTAAGGGCTTTTAATATTGTTATGGTTTGTACAAGCTGTTCCATGAGAACATCGTGCGAAGTCATTGCATGGAAAAAAGCTTGGGATTTGGAAGCAACTTGCTCTGCTATTCTGACCTCGACGATGTCCAGGTAGTGACTCAGCTGCAAAAAATATTTTATGAAAAATTTCAAACAAAGATTCGTACCGAGAAAGTTATTTTTTCTTACTATGAAACTACCTTTTCTTGCATTTGTCGCGTGTTTACTGAAATGTTTCCATCTTCGTTTGACAGCCCGTCTTTAGCGAAAGGAAATACAGCTTCAAAATCGACTCGTTTCGATAGATCTAAATTCGGACTTAGAAAAATCTTTGGAATACTTCCTAGGTTAAATTGCGAGTGATCTGTGAATAAAAAGTATGTCCATTAACAAAGTTACTAAACATTTAAATTGGAATTCAGAAAAATGTTTTTTATGCATACCTAAAGGTCCATTACTAAGTGACTTGACCTTTTTAAGACTAGGAAAAGTTTGGAGTAAATCACTGGGAGAAGGAGGCTTGACTGTTCCCGAATTTATTCGAGAATGTTTCCTGTATCTCTGCAAAAAACAAATGCAAACATTAATAGACTAGAAGCATGTTCCACTGCAAAAAATGTCATTTCATATTCAGCATTTTGATAAGTCCAAGTTCTGATACCGCGAAGTACGTTTCCAACCTTCGAGTTATCAATAATTTACAATAATTATAAGAACCAAGTGCAATTATTCACCGGCACATATTCATTACTTTATTTTTATCAGGAAAAGTATTTTCAAATAGAAACGCATTCGTACTCTGGCAATTTTTTTCATATATGTGTCAAAATGCTGCATCGTTACGTCGGGAAGATAAGGACTCTTTGGAATGTCGATTTTCTCGATGAAAGAATCGCCCCATGTTTTCGTTAAGAAGTTGCTCTGTTTTCCCTTGTTAGGATCGTTTAGAACCGCTGGTAAATTTTGAGACGCCGAGTAAATCGTCCATGACGATGCCTCGGAAAATTGGCCGTTGCTTTTCTTCTGTTGCTGCTGCATCGCTGCGTGTTTTGCGATATGTGCTATGTAATCTTTATCGGAGACACCTTCCACTGGAAGACTACAGCACACGGCGTTGTAACCATAACGACAAACGAATGATCCGCCTTCTATGGCACAATGTTGCTCGCGGAGATGCCTGAAATGATTTTTCCACATTTAGTTTCTTTTTTCAACTGAAATAAACTTTCTTTAAACAGAATTCTTCTAACTAATGAATTGATAACGAATAAAAATTATTCAACCCAATAAAATCGAGACTCGTTCTAGAAAATAGTATAATAAAAAGTTTCATGCAAAAGCCTTGATTTGCTCATTTGCAGCAGTTTACTTCGTTCTCACAGGTTTTTGCTTACGTCACAATGACATTGACAATAGAAAAACAAATTATCACGCGAAATCAGAGTATGGATAAAAAATGGGATCGATGTAATGGAGTTTTTACTCGTTCACGATTAAAATAGTAATGAGTATGTAATTGATGATGCAAAGTAAAAAAAAGTGTTATAAATTGATAATCTTACGAGACTCACTTAGTGAAGTCTTGGATATTCTTGAATGTGAGGTTAGAGCAGTGTTCACAGAATAGAGTTGTCGTGGGCACTTCCGTTGCTTTTATGACCTTAGCCATTTTCCATTTGGAGGCTCACGTTAACATCGTCATCTTAATATCACAAATGCGGTTTTCGATGGCTTCGCCTTCACTCTTTTCACGAGAAATGTACGTATGTAAACAGCTGGAGACCAACCCAGTGTCATAAACTCGTGAATTGTCATGAATGCTCATGATCATGAATGTGGCCGCATGTGGCGCTCTGTGTGTGAGCCTGAGCCTGTGCATGCCATGATATGACCGAGTGGACTGAAGTTGGCAGAAGATGAGGTTTCGCGATTAGAATCGATCTTCTGAGCTTCGAGAGTCGATTTCATAAATCGATCTTTTTCATCCAAATCGACGGATAAATTTCGAAAATGAAAAATCTTTGTAATCAAATACTTCAGTTCATACAGTAGATCGAATTTTATTCGTGTTATCCATTTTCCTCGAAAGCTTTCCTACAATTTTCCGATAATCCGGCACCATCGAATTTCTGGAAAAGCACGAGATCCACGAAACCACTAGCTATCAGAGTTTTCCGGAGATACCTCAAGGCGTGATTTGTAATTCGCTACGTAAATAATTCGTAGTTGATTGTCAAAGATTTCCAAAAACGTTTAAAACTAAATCAGTGCATTTGTTTTCAAGTCTTTTGAACAAATTAGAATTCGTTCATCGAAGTATTCCAAAAGTGTAATTACAAACTATGGTGCACGGAACACACAAAAGACATTTCACAGTTCACATTTATTTGCTTTTTCATATTCTACATAATTTTCTGGCCAATTTTAACATATTTATGGTATCAAAACTTCGTTCCCTGAGCTAAACATTTATAAAATAAAAAATTTTTTAAATCATCGCCCTTATTGTGAATGAGTTTTTCCTCAACTTCGTCAATGTCTGCCATGTTCTCTAAATGATAAAAAATCATCGTCGTGTATATAACTTCTCTAGAATATATTGCCACAATTATCATAAACTTTGGGACAGAACTCTTTCGCGATAAGGGCGTACGGTACATTAGAGCCGTAATAAACTTTTTCTTGACTGCTGAATTTATTCCACACGTGGATCGCTCGTGCTTGTTTCAAGATTTGCATCGTTTGAAAACTGTTTTTCTCCTCGAAATATTGTCTCCAGTTTTTGTAATGTATTGGATAAAATACTGATGGCGGAAACACTTGAAATCCGTGACATCGATCAGGTGTCATTTCTGTTGTCTGAAAAATAAAAACATAAAACTTGAAAATATTAATTTTTCATCTTTTTAATTGGAGATAAAAATACGGAAGCATACAGATTGGCATTGGAATTGCAAACCATGAGATACGATGTCGTGTTTTACGAACTTCTATCGATCATTATGTTTTCGATCTTTGTAAGTAGAGTAATAATGAATGAAACGTGGAAGCTGTTCGTAGAATGATTTTTTATACCGTGTGCATTATTTCGACGCTTTTTCAGTCTTGTCAACCGGGCTTAAAATCACGAATTCCAAGCGCTGATTAAATGGTATGACGTCAGCGTGGTGAAATGAAATGGAAGGCTAAAAATGAAATGCTGAGAGTCATTTTACCACGCTGACGCCATGCTATTAGTCAACGCACAAACTTCGTCATTTGAGCTCGTTCGACACGCATTAAAAAATGTCAAAATCGTACATGCGTTATAAAAAATGTCGTGTGTGTCACGAAGCAAGGTCTTTTAACGCCTCACGCTATTTGAAAATATCGCGCTCGGCGTAAAAAGACCGGATTCGTCCCCTTGATCCACAATATACTATTGACTCACAGTTTTGACGCCACACATCTTTTGCAAGACCCTGCTCAAAACTTTTGGTCCATTCCAACCCCAGATGTCGCCACGAAAACCATTTTTTATTTCCATCAAAGACTTGTTAGCGATTTCTCTACCCAAGTCATTCGAAGAAAATCCCACGACCCCGACAGCCATTTCGTCAGCGTCTTCGGCTCCCGAAAAATTCGTTAAGTCATTCAAACTTCTGAAAAGAGACATAAAATCGTAAAGTGAATATCGTGCTTCAACAAAAATAAGAACATTAAATCCATAAAATGTTGTAAAGAGGATCATTTCTCACAGCATGATCTTCTCCATGTTTTTAATAGCCCAACAAAAATATCTACTTACGTCGTGACTACGACGTCAAGATCCATGTAAATACCACTGAATTTCCAGAGCGTTAGATATCTTAAAACATCAGACATGTGACTCGCGGGCCATTGACTTTTTTTTACAACGCTTCGGGTACCCCAGTGCTCGAGTGGAGTATTTTTTACGTAATCGTCAATATTAATTCGTTGAATCTTGACGTTATTATATTGCAACAATTGCATGGCCATATATTTCGAAAAGTTCGATAATTCCGAAGGTTCGAGGAGCAACAAATTCACCGCCATGTTCGGGTTCATTCTTGCAGCAGATTCCACTGCGCAAGCTTGACGTGGATTCAGCCCAGTTGGATTTCCCCCGAAGGAAGAAGTTTCGAGGAAAAAAATGTTCCTTGCGTCTGCCAATGATTTGATGATTAGAATAATAATTGCAATAAGTATCTCTGTACTAAAAATACTGTAGAACACTTACCCCTATCTACGTTGAATTCCTGTACTACGTTAGGAGTTTGAATATGTAGTTCTTGGTCCCGACTACTTGTACTGATGATTCCAAGCCGCCCCCCAGTCAAAATCATTAAAAGGATGACAGCGCAGCAACCACCTAACACTACTCTCGTGAACACTTTTCTCATGGTTTACAATTATAAAGTCTCTCATTTGAGTCTTTTACAACGATTCTTGGCTTTTTATATTGTTTTACTTTTTGTAAAACGGCACCTCACTTTTAACGTAAAGCAAAACGCTGCACGCTTCTCAAGAAGTACAATGCCACAGTGTCTAGATTACGAAGTCACAGTACAAGTGTTATCGTTGATAATTTGTTAACTGATAAAACAAAATAGTTGGAACGTATTCAAGAAACGAAAGGAACCATGAATCATGTCAGAGGAATTTGTCATTAAAATGTAATTTTGCTTGCTGATAAAAAGCTATTTTTAATAGTATATAGTAAGAAGCGGCAATCTCAGTGTAACAATCGACAACAATTCCTTTTCGATTTTAATTTACATCCAGCGAATCGAAAAAATTCAGGCATCACTGAATATTACGAGTTGGGAGAAAACCGAAGTTCACGACAATCGGATTCCCTTTCATTTACTTCGATGCTTGACTTTAACAACCGTTGAAAATACTCAAAAGTTCGTTAGAAATGAATTTAAAAAATCTCACCGCTATGGATACTATTAATTCTTATCATTACCCTCTTCTCATTATGACCGCCAAATACTCGTGTTGAAGTAAAACTAAAAAAAAATTGAATCTTATCCTCTTCATACGAGGCTTGCTTCCACAGCCGTAAAAATTTTCGACAAAAAATAGTGGCGCAGTATCAACTTCCCCACAAAAATGATCAGAGGGTATTTAGCAGAATTGCTCCAATTCTCGTCAAATCGATGCACAAAAACTCAGTATTCACATACAAAAAATGAACCATGCAGATCGAGTTCAGTGTCTAGGCATACGAATTTGACCTTTTCTTCCCCCGTTATATGTTATCATTAATATTGTAAACGCTCCTGAAAATGTCCAAATCAAATTTCTCAATTGTCATTATATAAAATGACTGCATCGAATTCGGAAAGATATCGTTACTTCTTAGAAACTAATTTAAAAACCAAAAAATTCTTTGAATGCCAGCAATTAAAATTACCAATGCTACTTCCTACATTTAGAAACGCTTTTTTCGAGTTCTTTGATGCCTCCCTCGTACTCCTCGCATAGCGACAATTTTGTGGAATAAACATATCTCCAATCACATGGGATTCTTGAACTAGAACCTTTTGTCATTCCTATGTAAGATTTCAGTACGAGATCTCTTACGATTGTAATTACAAACTATAGTGTAAGTACGGATCATACAAAAGACATTTCACATTAACTTTGCTTCCCATTTATTTGCTTCCCATAATTCTATATAATTTTTCCGTGCAAATGTAGACGTATGTGTGGTATCAAAAATTCGTTCTCTGAGTTGAAAATTTATGGAATGAACAATCTGAAAAATCATCTGCGTTCATTGTGAATCAGTTTTTCCTCAACTTCGTCGATGTGTGTCCTCTTATAAAAATAAAAATAAAATCATCGTCGTGTATGAACTTTTCTAGAATATGTTGCCACAATTATCATAAACTTTAGGACAAAACTGTTTCGCGATGAGGGCGTATGGTACATTAGAGCCGTAATAAACTTTTTCTTGACTGCTCAATTTATTCCATACGTGAATCGCTCGTGCTTGTTTCAAGATTTGCATCGTTTGAGAACTGTTTTTCTCCTCGAAATATTGTCTCCAGTTTGTGTAATGTATTGGATAAAATACTGATGGCGGAAACACTTGAAATCCGTGACACCGATCAGGTGTCATTTCTGTTGTCTAAAAAAGAAAAACATAAGACTAGAAAATATAAATTTTTCATCTTTTTAATCGGAAATAAAAATACGGAAGTATACAGATTGGCATTTGAATTGCAAACCATGAGACACGATGTCGTGTTTTACTAACTTCTATCGATCATTATGTTTTCGACCTTTGTAAACAGAGTGATAATCAATGAAACGTGGAAGCTGTTTAGAAAATGATTTTGACTCACAGTTTTGACGCCACACATCTTTTGCATGATCCTGGTCAAAACTCCTGGTCCATTCCAACCCCAGATGTCGCCACGGAAACCATTTTTTATTTCCATCAAAGACTTGTTAGCGATTTCTCTACCGAAGTCATTCGAAGAAAATCCCACCACCCCGACATCTATGTCTTCAGCGTCTTCGGCTCCCGAAAAATTCGTTAAGTCATTCAAACTTCTAAAAAGAGACATTAAATCGTTAAGTGAATATCGTGCTTCAACAAAAATAAGAACATTGAATCCATAAAATTTTTTGAAGAGGATCATTTTTCACAGCATGATCTTCTTCATGTTTTTAATAGCCCAACAAAAATATCTACTTACGTCGTGACTACGACGTCAAGATCCATGTAAATACCACTGAATTTCCAAAGCGTTAGATATCTTAAAACATCGGACATGTGACTCGTGGGCCATTGACTTTTTTTTACAACGCTACGCGTATCCCAGTGTTCGAGTGGAGTCTTTTTTACGTAATCGTCAATATTAATTCGTTGAATCTTAACGTTATCATATTGCAACAATTGCATGGCCATATCTTTCGAAGAATACGATAATTCCGAAGGTTCGAGAAGCAACAAGTTCACCGCCATGTTCGGATTCATTTTAGCAGCAGATTCCACTGCGCAAGCTTGACGTGGATTCAGCCCAGTTGGATTTCCCCCGAAGGAAGAAGTTTCGAGGAAAAAAATGTTCCTTGCGTCTGCCAATGATTCAATGGTCAGAATGATAATTACAATGAGTTATCCTCGTACTAAAATCACTGTTGTAGTAAATAGAACACTTACCCTTATCTACGTTGAGTTCCTGTACTACGTTCAATGATATAACTACGTTAGGCTTTGGAATATGTGGTTCTTGATTCGAACTACTTGTACGGACGTTTTCAAGCCGCCCCCCAGTCGAAATCAATGAAAAAATGACAACGCAGCAACCAACCAACAGCACTCCCGTGAATATTTTTCTCATGGTTTACAATTATAGAGTCTCTCACTTGAGTCTTTCACAATGATTCTTGGTTTTTTATATATTTTTTTAAATTGTTGTATCACGGCGCGTCACTTTAAACGCAAAGCAACATGTTGCAAGCTTCTCGAAAAGTACGATATGCTACCATTTTTCGATTACGGAGTAACGGCAGAAGTGTTGTCGTGGACAATTGAGAGATGTTTGTTGGTAAGGAAAAATAGTTGCTACGTAGTCAATATGTAAGAGCATTAAAATAATCAGGTCATTAAAAATTGTCATCAAAATGTAATTTAGCTCGCTCGAATCCTCTCTTTAATTACCATTGAAAATACGTAAGTGTTCTTCATTCGTTGTAAATGACTTGAAAAAATCCGACAAATATGTATTCCTTCTTCTTTTTATCATATCACTTCTGTCAGACCAATAATTTGTACAGTAAAGCATGAAAGTTTGAATTTTTCCTCTTCTGAAAATCCATGTTTTATAATAGTATATTGTGCGTCAAGGAGGGGAAGCAGGTCTTTGCGGGACGAGTGTGGAGTTTGCGGCACGAGGCGGAGAGAGTGCACGAGCCGCAGGCGAGGGCACACGAGTGGAGCCGAGTGCTGCAAA
>JABFQM010003502.1:0-11587 GCA_022816865.1 Zelostemma sp. ZL-2020
TCGGAAAACCCATCTTTTGGACCAACAGGCAAAATTTATGAAACCGTATTGAATTTCACCAAACTGCTCAAGCCGAAACTTGTGTTTTTAGGCGTACTAAGAATTCTATATGTTCACATGCGCAAAATAACGATTTTTATACCTAGTCTTTTTGCCCCAAAAACAAAACCCGTTGTATAACTCCCCAAACTCCCTTATAGCACCGTGTAATATGTACATTATACTCTATATCTTTTTTTATTACATTTTTTTCTTGGTTAGATTTGTGCGAAACTAAGTGGACAATGTCTCTCCCGTTCAACTCTCTTGGCGCGAGACAAAAATACAGACGATTATCGGTCATTCGTCACTGCGCGCGCGTTATTCCATTTACAAACAATTTAGATTATAGTTCTGACGAATCGACCGATAACGAACTGCCCATTCCCGTATTACATCCTGAACCGCTGCTTGTTGATGACTCCGACGACGAACAAAACGACGACGAACAAAATATACCTGAAAACTGCGAAGTTGTAGCAAAAGGTAGAGGTCTAGATGGAGTGGTAGAGGAGCGCATGGAAGAGGGCAGTAACGACGATGACCACAATAAAGATGAAGTTCCTAATGAGCCGCAGAATATCGCGCAGATTGGTCGAAGTTCTCTTCAACAGTCATTTCTGGGGTGTAATTTGACTCACGTGCAAGGAAATATTGTATTAAAAACACTGCGGCCATTCTCCTTTAATCTCACTTATCTACCAAAAGATATAAGAACTCTACTCTAAACGCCCACTGTTGTTGTTAGAAATGTGATCCAAAGAGTTGCAGGTGGTAATTACCTTCATATTGGTTTCGAAAAAAAAAAACATTCTTAAGAAATTGAACAGCTTGCCTGATCATTTGTTAACGGAAATAGTTGATGTTGATATCAGTACAGACGGTGGACAGGTCCATGGGCATGGCCGAAAACAGTTTTGGCCACTTTAATTTCGAGTAATTGGCATTCCTTCCAGTGAACCTCTCATAGCTGGTGTGTTCACAGATCCTCACAAACCGACTTGTCCTTTTGAATTATTTGAGCAGTTTGTAGAAGAGATTCTCGAGGTTCAAGCAGAAGGCGGGCTTCTTATTCGCAATCGACGATTACCATTAAATATTCGCTTGTTTATCGCTGATACTCCCGCTAGAGCTTTTGTTCTAAACCACAAAGGACACGTGTCCTCTTCGGCATGCTCAAAATGCTGGGTTGAAGGTCACCGCTGTACAAATTCTGGCTTCGAAGAGACAATGGTTTTTACGGGTGTTCAGCATCGGCAGAGAATGGATGGAGAGTATCGCGAAATGGTTGACGACGATCATCATAAGGACCCAAGTCCTTTGGCACCTGTACTCGGACTGGTCACGCAAGTGCCGTTTGAACGTATGCACTTGGTCTATTTAGAAGTGATGAAAAAAATATTGTCTGCGCACATCGCAGGATTATTTGGTTTCCAGGTATTACATGGGAGAAAACTTCAAATCCTTGATACCAGAATGCAGCTACTGCCACAATTCGTACCTTTCGACTTTAATCGACGCCCAAGTAGTTTGACCACATTTTCTCAATACAAAGCTACCGAGTTTAGGCAGCTGTTGCTGTACACAGATTCAGCTATTTTCCATTCTGTTTTACCAAGAAGGTAAGAGTGTTCTGCACTACCTGCCGGTGACAAGCTTCTTGTTTGTTACTAGCCGCTAGTTACGTTTCGTGTGTGTGCAAGTGACAGCTCGTGCAATCTAACCTCGGCAATCGTGTTTTTTGGCATTTCGATCGCGAAAAAGAAGGTTCTGTTCCAGTGAAATTGTGTTTTAGCATTACATTCGCCGCTATTGTGTATTATTATCTCGGTGTACTTGGTTTAATTGTTAATATTAGATAATATATTCGAAAAAAAAAATTTTCGAACTTTAAAAAAAAATGTTTTTGACTTTTGAAACCTCGCTCCCCCGACCTAAAATGAAGTTTTTGATTGCAAACAAAACGTTTTGCAACAAATCCGGCGTGAAAACGTGCGTTTCCACAAAAGTCCGTGTTCTGCACTATTACCCTCTTCTTTCATAACTTTTCCAATAAGTCATTAGTTTTCATCATTTCTTTATTGTAATAATGGAAAGATAAAGCGTCATTTATCAACGTACAACGTCGTGCATGGCAAAGACACGGTACCTGTGTCCAAATATAAGCTATCGAAAGTTTTTCCCGTTTCATTGGAAGACACGTCATATATAGTGCACTGTTCTGATTGTCACGCGCGTCTGCTTTCTACCAAAAAACTGCAAAGCAGAGAAATTGAGTGCCACAAATGTGGTCAAATAACTAAAGCATCAAAAGCATCTTTTTTTTGTCAATCTTAGTTTTAAACAGCAATAAAAAAGGCTTTTAGAAACTCCAACTTTGGACAAAGAATTAGATTACCGCTAAACGAGACAAAAAACCAATGTTAATGCTTATGAAGATATATACGATGGTGAGGGATACAAAAGTTATTTATTACGGAGCGAATTGGGTAACAAGTGGAACGTTTCATATACGATAAATACTGATGGAATGCAAGCCGCAGGTAGTAGTAATTATAAAATTTGGGGTGTATATGTGATGGTAAATGAATTACCTCCGAACTCCCGTGGAACAAATAAATTATTGCTGGGTCTATGGGTCGATAAATCGGAACCGGACATCAATTTATTTTTTGAAACATTTATCGACGAAGCAAATGAATTATCGAGCACAGGAGTCACATGGCAATAGAATGATGGGGAAGTTATTACTTTAAAAGCTTTTCCGATGTGCTGTTGTGTAGATTCTCCAGCGCGAGCTATGATTCTAAACATGAAAAGGTCTAACGGTACAGACGGTTGCACTTTTTGTTTACATCCAACGGAAAGAGTAGACCGTTTGCGAAAATATCCCATTTCAAGTGAGGTTCCTCAAAATGCACACATGCATCAATTGTAAGAGATATGATAGCGGCCATTGAACACCAAGACCAAGTAGCTATTAATGGAGTATGGGGACCGTCAATATATATGCTTTTGAAAGGATTTGATTTAGCTAGAGGAATGATTCCCGATCACGTTCACGCAGTTTATCTTGGAGGAGTAAAAAAAATACTGAATTGATTTTAAGTGAGGCAACTGAGGAATTTTATGTCGGTGATCCTCAAAGTTTACGTGTGATTGATAGGAAATTGAAATCTATTTGGGTACCGAAGTGCGTTCCTATAGAATCCAACGAAGCATATCGGAATGAAATTTATGGGAAGCTTCTAACTGGCAAGCATGGCTAGTATGGTACTGCCTGCGATGTTTGCGTGATGTGATTCCGGACAAGTATTTGCGACATTTAGCATTACTTGTGATTGCAATATATAATTGTTATGAAGACTCTATTACTCAAGATGACATTTTCTATGCTCGCAAATGTTTAATTCTTTTCGCGATTTTATATCAAGAATATTTTGTAAACAGCCGATGACATTAAATCTTCATTTGTTATTGCATTTGGTTGATACTTGATAGTGTAACAAATTGGGGTCCATTATGGGCACATATTACGTTTACATTCGAAACTGGAAACCATTACTTGCTATGGTTGAAGAAAAAAGGAAAAAGGTATTTGTTGTATCAGGTACTCCGTACATCGCCCGTAACTGCGGCAATCTCCGATAAAATTAGGGAACATTGCATTAACATTGTTGACAGAAGAGTTAGATTTTTTTCCAGGAATGACGAATATGTACCTATTGTCTGTGGTAAGCCGTACACCTTAAACCCAAAAAAAGCAAAATGCTTCGGTTCTTGGCAGTGTGGCCAGATCGTGGGTTTTCAGACCTCCCACCATAGCTACCGTGGGTTGGAACACACTTATGAATCGCAGCGTGTCGGTGTGCTCGGGCGAGCTCAGAGCTCGAGTTCCCCCCGAACACCTCTCCCTTTGCTAGCGATGGGACGCGTGACGTAAATTTGAATTTTATTCTGAAGTGCAGTTACTGTTTTAAATTATATTGTTGTTAATGTCGGTCTTATGTATCGTTGAATTTTTCGTTTTCTCTGTTGTTAATATTTTGTTGCGTTCAGTTGATATTTTGTAGTATTTTGTTGCGTTCTTTGCTAATGTTTCATTACTGTTTCGGTTTGTGTCATGTTTGTGCTGCTGAACTTCAAATTGTTCACGTAAGTTTTAATTGTTGCGGATTACTGTCAACACTGCTTTATTCATTCACTTGATTTCACGATGCCGAACATTCAAAGATCTCAAGTAAAAAACGGCAAAAAGACGTATCAGAAACAGTTTCAATATCAATGGTTCGATGATAATCCGAAATGGAAAACTTGGGTCAGGCCAGTAATTAATGACGGGACGCGCTATTACTGCATTGCATGTAACTCACATATTGTTTGTGGCAAATCGGATATACAAAAGCATGCACAAACCAAAACACATAAGCAGAATATCGCTCTACTTGCGTCAAACAGAAATGTGACGATCTGGGCTCCGGTGTAGATTCAGGCGTATTTTCAACCCCGGTTTCGCCTTCCACGTCATTCTTAACTTCACGTTCTTTTTCACGGTCAAATGTAGCTTCACTTCCGCGTTCAATCCCGGTTTCAGTTTCAGATTCAACTTCCGCCTCCGTTACTACCCCGATTATTCTCGACACTGCTTCCCCTATTTCCGCACCCGATGAAACTTCGACTTTTAACGACAGAGTTCATACAGCGGAAATAAGGATTGCAATGTTTCTTGCCGAACATTACTTACCGCCTGCAATCGCACCGGAGTTGATAAGGTTAATGCAGGACGTTTTCAAAGAAACCGCTGTTTTTCAAGCGATCAATTTGAGTGAAACGAAACTCAGCGCGATTGTCAATCGGGTGGTATATGCGCACAAGAAACGAATAGAATAACAAAGGTTTTACGCGAAAACCCATTTTCTGTGTACGAAGACGAGACCAGCGATATAACAAACGATAAATGGTTGTCGCTAATGGTCCGTTACGTGCATCCCGAAACCTGTGAGTCGAAAACCGAGTTGCTTTAAATGGTCCAAGTCGACGCAGAGGATTGCTCCGCCGCGAATATTTTCAATACATTTCGTAAAGAGTTGTGGGCGAAAGAAATCGCGATGACCAACATAATCGGTTTTTGTTGCGACGGCGCGAGCGTCATGGTCGGCGAACACAACTCTTGTAAAAGTCGATCACTTGAAACTAATAAAAATTAATTTTCATGCCGTGCGTTTGTCATCTGACCGCATTGATCGCGAGTGCGGCCTGCGCCGCCCTTCCAGAAAAGATTGAATCGCTTCTCGAAGGTTTTTCTTCTTTTCTGGGAGTCAGTTGCAAACGCACTGCAACATATCGCAAAATCGTGCGCAGTTTCACCAGCTCGGTAACGAGTATCCCGAGGTATGCGGCAACGCGTTGGTTGTCGCGTTATAATACAGTAGTAAAAATGTTAGAGCTTTTCATAGTTTTAGTTGATTTTTAGAACCAGCAAGTTGCTGATGAGGTCCCGAAGGCGTCTGAACTACTCGAAATAATGAACCAAACTGACACGGAGGGATATCTACATTTTCTAAGCTTTAATTTGAATGAAATTAACAATTATAACGCGACATTCCAAAAAAGGAAAACGCTTATCCAAGAGGTGCAGCCTCGCTCGTTAAGGTTACTGATGTGGTTGGCGGAAAAATTGTTGACGACCGATTGCTTGACGGTCGAGAACATTAAAACGATAGATCTCTTCTGCCCCGATCACCATCGCGTAAAAATTGATTCAGGACCGGATTGCGAGCAGTACTTGAAAGAGCAACTCGAGCAACAGAGCATGACTGAAGCCTTAGTAGCTTCATTCAAAACTGACTGTTTGAATTTTTATATTGAAGCCGTAAAAAAACTCTCGACGTTGCTCTCCCATTCGAAAATTCCTTTTTGCGTGACATCACTGTTTTAAAGAAAGGAACAGCGTTGTTCAATTCCGATTGCCAGGAAACATATACTCAGTTATTTAAAATCTGTCAAAAGTTTGGGTGTTTTGATCCGAAAGACATGTTCTCTATTTTGAAAGAATGGGAACTGCTGTATAGGGCTAAACCGGAAATCAAAACGATGTGGTCAAACATGACTTTCGACGGCATGTGGACCCACATTTGTACAGTACGGAATTAAGATAGTTTATTGTTCTCGCATCGGATCAAAGAACTTCTTTGATCCGATGCAAACAGTACCAAAAAATCATAATTCGTGATTTTCGGTACACCGTTGATAATTACATGCGAAACAAAAAAAGACAAGATTCTGTCATCGTTATTAATAATGGTTGGAAAGGTATCATTTCAAATATAATCAGTTTTGTTGATTTTCAAAACTGTTTAAGAACTGTAATATTCTTTCACCTTTTACGGTGTGATAACACTTCGTATTCATCATCGCGCGACGTCAGAGTTAATCATGTCAATAAAATGTTTCCTCGATGAAAGCCGCCTCCAAATGTGTGAACCTGTCATGTTGAGTGGGCAGAACATTCTTATGAATGTAAACGATGCAAAATATGTATGTGACATTTCACGAGGATTTACTTAGAACTGAGTATTTAATTATGTATTTAATATATACTACATGTATATATACCGTTGTATGTTATATGTACGCATATATAGGGGCCGTGCATAAATCTCGTGACGCAAATTTTTACGAAAAATGACACGCCCTCCCCCCTGCGTGACAGAACATGACGCTTGTCAGTACCCCCCTAAATGTCACATGACGATCACTTTAACCCCCCCCCCCCTTTGAATCAAAATCATGACTCTTCCGCTATTGAATGAAAAATACTTCATGTTGATTTGTTTATCGAATGATACAAGTAATTTTTATTCGATTTCGACGAAGTAGGTACATGTGATTATAAATTGGTCAAATAAAACTTTATGACCTGATACAAAACAAAGTCCGACATAATTATTGCATTCTCAATTCCATAAAGACGTCAAATGATGGTCAATCAAAATCGGGGGAGCTGAGCCATCGTCCTCGTTTATAGGTATTCGCAATTGCTACATTCTCTTTATCGACAAATTCTTCATTAAGCCATTCTGCGTCTTCATGATCTTCAATATTTCTAATAAATGATAGCTGCTCAAGATTTATATTTAGATATATATTAAAATATTTTTTTGGCGTCTCGTGACGCTCGGCACATGCCCCCCGGCCCCTGCTGTGACAGTTAGTGACGATTGCTAAGACCCCCCCTCCCCCTCAAGTTGCGTCATGAGATTTATGGACGGCCCCTAACGACCGTTTTCTGATAAACCTTTTAACCAAATATTGAACTCTACTTTACTTCAATCCAAATAAAACCTCAACACTTTTCGTAAGAGAAAAATTCTATAAAGCTTTACCTGACCCAGGCACCCTTCGATGTTGATACTCTTCGATCAACGGTGAACCTGGATTCACCTTCGAAAGCTTCGAAGCTCTGCAGATAAAAGTATCGAAAGCTAAAGTTGTTGGTGAATAAGTATGATGGGTATAAAAAAGGGGCTTCAACGTTTCCCAAATAGCACGAAGCGAGGTTACGTCGACACCGGAACCGCACGTGACGAAAATTCTGACAATCTTCCTTTAGCGAAAGATGCGCTGGTCTCCATGGTCGTGAGTTAAGATGAATGGTGGAAGCTGCCTATAGCCAATTTCAATGATTTGTGGGATAGACAGCTGCACTTTGGTCGAGCTCATACGCGACAGTTTGCGTCGATTGCACGACATCGAAGTCGAAGTTATATAGGTAACTTTAGACGGTCCGGCTCAGCATGTTTTTGTCTTGAAAGAACTTGGGGTGTCGTCTCTCAACATATCCAATCTTAAACCTTTTTGAAAAGAAAACTTCTTTCTCAAGGCCGTATCATACTAGCCGTTCCGCTCCGTTCCGCTCCGCTCCGTCGGTGTGACTGACCAATCAACGCGCACCGGTTCGCCGCTGCCGCTCCGGTGATGAAACTAGAAATGCTTCTATTTGATTGGTTTCGTTCTAAACGGTAGCTAATCAGAATGACCAGAATACTTCTATGACTGGTATAAATAATCCGAGAGTATTTTCGTCAGTGAAAATATAATTTGCACGCATGTGAAACTTCCACACGTGAAAAATGTCGAAAAGAACCGGTCCTTGGACTCGCGATGCTGAGTATCGGTTAATACACGAGGTCCAAAGTAGACCTATATTGTGGGACATGAAACTTAATGAATATCGACCTAACGATTTAAAAGAGAGGCATTGGGAAGACATTGCTCACGTATTGGGACCATTGTTCACTGGTAGGATTGCATTTTATCTTATTATTTATAATTCATTCTGAATCAATTTTCATTCTTAATCATTAACCTCTAATGTACTTAGTATATACATTGGTTTTGTTAATTATTTTGAAATCATGTTTCATTCGTAATAAATACTTTTTCCGTATCCATCTTAAATATACATCTATTCAAATTTATTACAGCTGATCTTGTCAAAAAAAAATTCGGCAACATGAAAGAAACTTTCATGGAAAATAATAAAAGGGTTTACGAATCGAAAAGAAGATGCAGCGGAAAAGGGACGGATGAAATATACGTACCGAAATAGAATTTGTTCAACTTCCTGGATTTTTTAAAACCTACAGTCGACCAACGGGAAAGTTCCTCCAACTTCGATACTTCCAGCAGTTGCACCTACCAACCGCAGAGCGATTTTGTCGAGGGCGTCAAGTCACACAGCAACTGTGACGAGTTGCAGAAAAATTGTGAGGAGACTGAAAGACTGTTCGAGGTAAAATTTTAATCTTAATTGACAGTTGAACCGGGTATCTTATAGCGTACTATTTTTCGCAGGCTTTTCCGCAAAGTCCTGAGGATATTTATACAGAATACGAGTATGCGTCCTCGGAGGCATCGTCGAGCATGAACAGTTATACCATGCCTATATCTTTAGCTCCAGTAACAGTCACACCTGTGAAGAACATTAGCAGTGGCGAACGTCGAAACAAGAATGAGCCAGAAGCGATGTTCCAAAAAAGAGGAGCAAAAAGGATATCAAATTGCGGGTTGAATTCAGGAGAATCGATAGCAATTCTTAACAGTTTGGCAACTCCAATGCCAAGCTTCACCCCAGGGGATTCGGCGGAATGTTTTGGCAATCTCGTCGCAGCAAAACTGCGGGAGATGGAGCAACATAAACGAAGAACTGCCGAGGAAAAAATCATGCGTGTCCTTTATGATCCGAACGTTATGATACCGTCAATTGCGATTAAGATATAAGTATATGCGATTGTGTAAATTTGTGTGTGTGACAATGAATGAAAATGCCAATAAATGAGACAATAAATTCACAACGTCTAGATTCTATATTATCATGTTCATCAAATTTTCGTACAGAAAATAAGAAACAAAGAACAAAATCATCGCGTAGCTCTCTCCTGCCACTCAACAGCTCCGACTCCATTGAAATATTGGCACCATTCATCTCGGAGAAATAAAGCGTCCTGACGATGACGATTGCCGCCTTGTGGTGCCAATGTAACCATTCCTTGCGCAGTTTCCTGTCTCCAATCCCCACGGTGTAGTTGTCCGGTTGATTCATCTTCTACGTCGATAAACTCCGCGGGAGTGTACATTGCGCGCCCAACAGTTTGGCGTCTAAGCCAATTATGCAGACAAATCGTCGCTTATACGATTTGCTCCACATCATCGGGGTCCTATCGCATCGGGGCGCGGTATATTTGAAAACGTGCACCAAGGACACCAAAAGCGTTCTCTGAACACCTACGAGCTCTCGATAATCTGGAAAAAATCACAAGTTGTCTACATGTATCAGTAGTATTGCAATAAATTTTATTTCATTTGAATTGATCTTTTTTAAACTTGTATTCAACCTGTAATAAAAAATTCTCCGGTCTCTGCGATTGCGACACTGACCGCCAGAGTAGGGAACCAACACATTTCTCGTCAATGGGAATGCCTCATCCCCTACTATGACGAACGGAAATTTCTTCTTGGTTTTTGGCAATGGTTTGTCCGATGTGATTCCAAGAGTTCCTTCTTGAAGATTATGCCTCAGAGTCGATTCGTTCCAAATTCCTCCATCGCTTATTCGGCCGTTCGTCTCAACGTCGATACAGATGAATCTCAAATGCGCGTCGACAAGAGCCAATAAAACGATACTGAAATTCCCTTTGTAATTGAAAAATAGGGAACCAGAATTCAGAGGCGGCTCGATTTTGATGTGTTTGCCGTCCATGGCTCCGATGCAATTGAAGAAGTTCCACCTCTCACCATAGTTATCCGCCACAATCTTCCATTCCTCCGCAGAATTAGGCACACGTACATATACATCTTTGAGGACAAGTACTATTGCACGAACAGTTTCTTTGTTGATTCTCGAACTTGTGCTTTGTCCAATTCTAGAACTCAGTCGGAGTGAGTCTTGAGATTCTCCTACACAAGACAAAATAACGTTTGAAGTAGAAAAATTTTGAAAAGAATAGAATGACATTCAATTTTGAATTCAATCGAATGAAAGTTTTTTTTGCTTGCAAAGTTCATATTGATAAAAAAAGGGAACAAAAATCACCTGTTGCGAGGTGTCTCAATGTCAGGCAAAGCCTCTCTGCAGCTCAGATACTTTTTCTCAAACGAGTATCTTGTTTCTGAATATAAGGCGTCACTTTTCCCAATAAATACTCAAAAGATGCCGCGTTCATGCGTAAACATCTAAAACATTCAACCATGGAGTTAATGAATATTTAAAAGGTTTCATCGACTTTTTCTTTTAAATAAAATCACCTTCGAAATCTATTAGGATCTTCCAGAGTCAACTCCATGACGAGGTTTTGGTGCATCCTTTTTTCATGACGGCGTAATGAATATAAATGCACCCACAGTTTGCGCTTTTTCTTTTGAAAACTTTCTTTAGCACATATTCTTGAATGCGAGAACAGTGCTGCAGTTAATCGCCCACGGCAAATATACTGACAATATTCAAAATATTGTTGCCGAGTGGATATTTTGACGTCTTTATCGGTATTTTCATGGACGACACTCCAGGTTATGTTGACATTCGAACCGGCAACTCTCGCGCAAGTGTGATTGGGAACAGTGACGAGCGGAGCGGAGCGGAACGGCTAGTCTTATGCGGCCTTAGCGCGTTAAGTTGGATGTAACGAAACGCTGAAACATTGTGGCTCTGCTCTCTGCTGTGAAAGTGAAACATAGTGAGCCTGCAGTGAAACAGCGTGGTGGGGGAGCCTGCAGTCAAAGAGCGTGGTGAGGGAGCCACAGCTCAGTCGCTTGAGTCGCTTCGAACGCTGGCCTCCCACTCTGAGCTCGGTTTCTCGGTTTGTCTTCAGCGCTTCGTTCAACTCGTTCTCCGCCCTCCCCGCTCGCCACTTTATGCTCGAGCAGGGGGGTGCAACTGGCCTAGAGAAAATCTGTAGAATACTGGTAAGAAGTTTTGAGGAGACCGAACAGTTTGACTGATATCCGCAAGCGGCGCTGACAACCTTATCACCCGATCACGTGACTTCGT
>JABFQM010003503.1:0-11584 GCA_022816865.1 Zelostemma sp. ZL-2020
AGTTAATTTTTTCGGTGCGATGAACGTTGGTATACGCTGCGATACAAAATCGATTCCGCGAGGTAGGATTCGTGAAACCGTCAATGTCAAACGACGAAAAGTCGCTGCTGACGTCGAATTTCTCGACTTCATTTTCCAGCTCGTGGTAAGTCAAGGAGCACCAGTGCTCCAGGAACGGCTGCTCCGACAGCAAACTCTCGAAGTTCTGGCCTCCTTTGTCCTTCTCATTCTCTGTAAAAAGATGTCATGTCAAGTTACTCAATTAAAACATGTTTTTTCAAAGTTTCGAGTACAAACTAGCACTACCTGGCCGATCCTCCAGTGGAATTTCCGCAACGGGCCATTGCGGGGCATCGTCATTTGCAGCGAACGTGTCCAGGTCGTACAAAGGCGGCGATGGAAACTGGCAAATCTGGTTGTCCGTACCTGCACGGAAAAAATGCATCAATTCCTCCAAAAATCGGGAAAAGAAGAGGAAACGTACTGGCAGTTGCAGGAACGTGGCTGGGCTCCGGAGTCTCCAAAAGATCCCAGAGAGACGCTACTTCCACGGGCAACTCGACCCGGACATTCTCCGTTTCAGCGGTTTGGTCCGTTCCTGGGCTTTGGATCCTCGGATCGATTTTTTCCCGGGGCTGGTCTTGATTCGGCTTCTCGCTGTTCGAGGCCGACAAATCCTCGCTCCCTTTTTCAGCAGCAAACGGGTCCAGGTCGTACAAAGGCGGCGACGGCAGCGGGCAGATTTGGCTATCTGTACCTGCATGAAAAAAATGCATGAATTCTTTGCAAAACTACAGAAAGAAGAGGAAACGTACTGGCAGTTGCAGGGGTGTTACAGGGCTCTGGGATCTTGAAGAGATCCCAGAGAGACAGAATTTCCTCGCAAATTTCTGCCTGGAGATTCTCCGATTCGGGGCTTTTGTCCGTCCCTCGACTTTGGATCGTCGCATCGCATATTTCCTTGCTTTCCTGGGGGCAGTCTTTGGTGTTCTTTTTGCTCTTCGAGGTCGACTTTTCATTCCCTTTGATGGTTTTAACGCTTTCATCCGGGATGGGAATCCGAATGTAGTGATAAGGATTCACGCAAGTTCCCACTTGATCCACGTCGAATGCGAGCTGAGGAACGTTGACGTGCCTGAGCTCTTTTCTATGCGCGTCCGGCCAACGCCAAATTTGCGCGTAAAAGACGTAGGGGATGACCTTGCATTTTAGAATTTGTATTCTTCCGTCGAGCGTCGACGGTATCATTACGCAATTCGTAGGCTTTCTTCCTTCCGTTGTGATCGCCCTGATTAAATTCTCGATGTAGTCATGCTTGCCCTGCAAACATTCTTTCATGAGCTTCGATAAAATTATCACTGCGCTGAAAAAGAACGCGGTTTATGAAACATACCCAAAGTTTTTTTACGAGTGTTTCGATGGCGAATTTACAGATGTGCTCTTTCTTTAGACTTCTTTCCAGCAGAATTCTAGTGACGTCAGTTTTTGCTTTCCACTCGGGGCTGCTGTCTCTCCACGGGATTTTCGACATTTTTTACACTGAAAACAGTTAATTTTCCGTTGTATTAATAACGTTTGAAGTCGATAAACGAAAGAATTCGTAGAGACTATGTTGACACGACCAGCGCCCAGAGGAAACTAAGAAATTTGTGAGATGTTTGGAGTTGACATCAGTACCTGTGGGATTACCCTTTAAAAGGTGAAGTGTTGAAACACCAGGGGTTCTGTTTTTATAGGGAAAAAGAACCCTTTTCAAAAGAACAGATGTTGGAGTCGGGAAATTATGTATTTTCTTAACTTTTCACTCCTGTATTTTCAAGGAAATGAAAAGAATTTAGAATCGTTTTTTTTTCATATTTTCATTTTCATCATATCGATTGGATAATCCTTATAAAGAGTAAATATTTAATTTCTATAAAGGAACTCGTGGAAAACGCATAATTGAAAATCGTGAAAAGTTTAATTTTAAATCACAATACTTATTAATTCATAAAAACAGATCGTCAATTACAACTTGCAAGAGCAAAGTGCTCGATTTTTGCTTTCATAGAAAGAAGTCAAATTCACATTCCATTGCTGGAATTACTAAAGGTCCTTCAAGCAGCATCAATCACACATATCAGACGACCCTTGTGTTACGATCGGCTTCTCTTGGAGTACATCGTCCAGAAGCTGCAACGCCCGATTAACAGCCACCTGCGAGAGAAATTATAAATGAAACTTTATTTTCCCCAAAAAACAGGATTTCTCCAACCTTTCACTGACCTTCATCCAGCACGGGACTTGCTCTATATTTTTAATCGAGCAGTGCATCCCCCAGCCCTCGAAAAAACTCAGTCGGAAGAAACAGCATTCTCGAATGTCATCGATGCTCTTACCTGACTCGGAACATTTAGATTACTATTTGCACAACCAGCTCAATCAACGGAATTCGCAGTAAATTTGTGTACCAGTAGTGGAAGCCGTTGCCACTGATTCCTGTATCTTTTCGTAACATTTCTGGAGGTCGAACACTTTAACGTACGCCGAAGAATGAATATTGTGTACCACCGGTCTTGAAGTCGCGCGATCTACTGACATATCGAGAGTATCAGACTGTAAGTAAATCGAGTACTTGCAATTGTTTCTCAGCCAAACGTCGGATTCTCCCCGCAAGTCGAGCGTGATACCATGTTCTGTAGTAAAAAGAAGACGTGAATTACATAGAACATGTGAGAAGAACGAGGAAGAAAAGACCTACGAATGTGTCTAATAATGGAGTTCATTGTTTTCGTGCGATCAGTGTTTCTTAGAGCTCCAATCGAAAATTTGTTGTCCGTGGCGTAGTTCGAGTAACCGTCGATGGTGATAGATGGATAGTGATGCAAGGCCTTGAATCTTCCCACTTCTTTTTCCTGCTCGTGATAAGTCGCTACGCACCAGTACTTCGGGAACGGCTGCGGCGACAATAATGGATTGTATTGCATGATTTCTGTGCCTACTCCGCTCCCTGTAAAACGACGTACAAGTTTTTCAATTTGGAAACAAGGTTTTTTCACAGATTTCAGGGCAACGTATCGCTCACAATGAAGAGTTAAATTTTTTGATTGGTCGAGTTCTTCTCGGAGATTTTGCTTGTTCGGGTTTTCAAGGCTGGACAATTGCTGGAAGTTTCTTGCGATGCTTTGTTCGTACGAAGGCGGCGAATTCTTCCGATTCTCTATAGCTGCAGGACGAAAAGTCATTAATTTATATCGAATTGCCGGGAATTAATTGGGAAACGTACTTCTAGATGCTATGAGCTCGTCGATGGGTCTGAAAATTGCGTCGAGGTCGATGTCCTGCGGACGTTGCATGTTGAACAACGGTAATTCATCTGGGCAAGTAGAAAGTCAATTAAAATAAATTGCACGAGACTGAGACAGACATTTAATAGGAAGAAAATATGTACTAGAACTCAGAGGAATGCCGTGAATTGTCTGTTGATATTTGAGCATCCGACTGAATTCTTCGATTTCGCGTCTCAGTCTATTTTCGTTTTCAGAAATGGAGTTCGAAAATTTCTGCTGAATAGCCCAATTTTGATTGACGGAGTTCGCTGAAAGCAAAAATTGAATGAGAAAACGATCCAGTGACAAAAAAATATCCCATTCCCTCCCTTATGAAACTCGTGTCAAGCAATTACAATTTGAAATATTCAAAACGTCTCTCTCTAATTCGAAATCTTAATAAAATAATTACAAAATGTGATGATTTGGATTTGCGCTTATAAAAAAAATATATACGAAGATTGGATGGAACAAAGCTCAACCCCTGTTGAGATTTCTGGAAATGTCCTACAGTAGCCACTTGCGAGGTTGGGGAGTATCGAAGGATTTGATTAGACTGATCAGGATTTTGGTTCAGTAAACTTTCGTTTCCATAGATGAGGTTCAAAGCTTGCCGCTGAGGAATCATCGAGTACGCTAAAAGCAAAAATGCAATGCCAATCTGACCCAGTGACAACAAATCGCAAAGTTCAAAATGCATACGGCGCTGGAGCAAATAATCCATAGAACAATTCTGCTGTTGGAAATTGCTGTGTCCCGCGGCTTGCTGATAATTACTGAACTGTGGAATCTGGGAATTTCTAGCCACGATGTTTGAATTCGTAGGTTGCTGATTTTCCAAATTCTGATTCATCGAGTTCGCCATAGCTGCAAGTCAAAATACAAGTTGCTAATTACTCGAAACCCTTATCATTTTATGCACATCTTTTTTTAAGAGCGAAAAATGTATACTATGATTGAACGTATCAACTCCTGGTCAAGATGGATGCTGAAAAGTACTCCCTTCGACGTTTTGTAAGGTTTGATAGTGGTTGAACACGTCGTTATAGTCCTGGTTGAAATCCATTGCAATTTGGTTAATTCCGGCTGCGATGGCTGAACTCAAAGTTTGCTGATCTGCCGAGTTTATAAAAGCTGCAAGTGGAAATTAAATTAGAAAGTATCCAAAGACCGAGTTGTTTGAAAAATTGTTAATATTTACTATTAAAAGTAGTACTATTAAAAGTAGTGTTTTCGGGATTAAATGTCTGCTGTGGCTCCTGGAAATCGGTCTGCAAGTTTTGGCTTATTTCGTGACGCGATTTCTTGATTACATGTCCACTCCCGCTCGGAGACTCCAAGTGTCGTTCCTGATGAATCAAGTTGTTATTAGTCACTAATCCAGTAACCGGAACTTGAGCCCCTGTAAATAATTAATTTATTAACTTGTGGTTTTAATTTAATTTAACATAATCGTTAAATAATTATTTCAAGCGATTGAAATTAATTTAGAACATAGAAAAAGCCGCAAATTTGTTTTCATCTTTCGTAGTTTAAAAAAGAAATTTCAATTTTCGTGACTTTCCAATTCATTTGAAACGAGCGAATCAGGACACTCGAACTCAAATAAAAACCAATCAAAATCCAAGTTTACCCTGATTGGTCAAAGGCTGCTGGAAAAGTCTCTTAGACACATTTTGCCTCATCTGCCGATCTACCGCCATTGGATTCGACTTTTTTTCCCCAGCCGAATTTTCATCCTTCGCGCCTTCAGATCTCCGAGATTTTTCCGAAATTCGATAGTAATGATAAGGGTTCACGCAAATTTCGTCGAGCTTGAGATCGTATCCGAACTCGCAGGTAGCAATGTGTTTCAAGTCGCATTTTTCGACTTTCGGCCATCGAAAAATCTGTGTGTAAAGCACGTGGATATAATGCTTGCGACCCGGTCCTCTATCGAACTTTCGCGATATCGTCGAGCAATTCGTCGATTTGCACCCCGAACTCGCGACCGCGTCGATGAATTGCGTGAGACTTTCTCGGTTCTGCAAAATGTAAACAAAAGATCAATTCTGTCACGAAATAGATCGAACGTCGATACGAAAATAATTAATATATGTACACTTATTCTTTTCACGAGTGAAGCGATAGAGTATTTGACGGAAGCTTTTTTATTTTTCTCCGTAATGTCGACTTTGCAGTATTTCAAGAGTAAGTCTAATATTTTCCTTGGGTTGTCGTTGCTTACATGCTGCGCCTCTTCCTCCATTTCCATGTTTACATGAAAATTAACGTGTTTACGAATGCGTTCTAAGAGGATTTTCAGGACTCGATAAAACCAAGCGGTATTTAGCAAATACACACGCGTTGATTCGGAAACCGAAGAAAAAGAGTGACGAGAAAAACCAGCGGGATATTCGGGAAAAGCACCGTGGAACTTTCCCGAGCAGGGGGTCTGAATTTCTGAAATGGCTACGCGGGGGGTCTATTATCACTTGAATTACCGTATTTACTCTCGCCATTTGCTAAGTTGGATCTCTCACTTACTCCAATGTTAAATAAGCGAGAGCCGAGTTATCGAAAGAATGATAACAGACCCCTGGTACGTTAATTTCAAAATAAAGCACCTGGGAAAACACGAGCGCTTTTCCATTCGAAATGATTGGCCAATGGGAACTCGGCGATTTCGATCGAGGAGTCGAATAATTTCCCGCGATGTAATTTACGGAACATTCGCTTTTTTTAGTAAATTGTAATTACGGTACTATTTATTATTGAGAATAGTTGTATACATACATAATCGCAATGCAACGAGTTATAAATATATAGCATCGGAGCATCTTTGGCTTAGACACGCTTGTTTTCGTTATTGAAAAGATAAAAAACGGAATTTTTGTATCCAAGACCGAAGCAAAACACGATTTTTCGCCGCTGAAAACAAACGCAATTGAAATTTCTTCATGGCCAAAAAGACGCAATTTCTAAGTATTAGATGCCACAAAATGAGCAACAGTTCACGTTTAATTCGGAAAAACTACACAATTACACCGACAGAATAAAAAAACACGTGTTAAACGGTACACGATTAAAAACTGACTTTTTCAAAACATACGCAAATATATATGTACAAATACGAGTCGAAAAATGTAAATACGCAATGACGATAGATGATAATTTATAAGCTAATGCATAAATTAACAATGATTTTAAAAATTATTACAAACAAAAATGTAGAGCCGTTAAAACCTCCACTTCCCGTAGCTATAAACGTACAAAATTTGCGCTGGTTTCGGCCTGCAGAGTCGGCAAACTCCTGGGAAGTCGAGATTTCATGGCGAAAACTGTAAACTAATCTTTGCTGACGTAATCGTATACAAAATGTAAAGGTGCGGATGAAATACGCTTCGCAAGTATCCCAAAATGGCGAGACGCGTCGCCCTTTGCACTTCGAACTTTTGCCCTGGCCGATTCATCATTTTTATAAGAATTTCTCCGATAATCCCATGAAAAAAGTTTGCCTTCTTTTTACTACAATTTAATAATGATTCAATCGTTTTTTCGGCCCAGAAGTTCCATTTTTCTCCGCGGCGGGAAGCGCTGCAAGCGATGATTGCGAAGCGTAAATTATTGCGCTCGATATGATACCGTGAACGAGTATAGAAATACAGCTATTTTATAATGGCTACGATATTATAAATTATCCTTTATCACGTAGTAAATAATGATTTAATCGGTCTAAGCGTTAACGTAAATTACTTGCTGAATGCGTACTTAACGGACAAGAACAGACAATTTTTCACAAATCGCGTAAAATTGTCTGTCCTTGTTACAAGTATTTCTCGGGGTACATACGTCAGGTATCGAGTGGAAGGGTCTATTGCACTTAGTGTTCATTCCGAAACGAAATCAGGAAAGTTAAATTCACGATCCGAATTATTTTGTCTTTTTTTGTCGAGGTACATTAGATGCTAGTTTTTATATATTTCATATATATTTATATATTTTATATTATATAGGCTCGCAGGCATGTGTCCATTGTACTTTTCCTTCATTACCAGACTCGATTGGGCGACTCGTTTTACAAACATGTTTCGTATGCAAAAATTATATATTTATATATTTCATTTATATTAATATATTTCTAATACAGATTTCGTCTAGAAGTAAATCGTGCAAAGGCATGCAACAGGTACATTCGGGTTGCATTTTCATATTTGTCTCGTAGTTTTGGCATTTGTAATCAATGTTCGCTTGCACAGCCGCCGATCTAGAAAAAATCTGTATTTCATGCGTATATTTATGTTTTACGGCATTCGTTACATGCGTGAATACTGCAGGCCATGACATTTCCTAGCTTCATCATCTCCAAAAATATGTTTCTTTACGTTACAGCGGATTCCAACATTTCTGTTCCGAAAGATCGAACGCAAATGTTCTGCATTGATTCCAAGAAAAGCAGCTTTCGATGATGAAACTACATTTACATTAGTCTACAAAATGTATATTTGTGCGCATCTCAATCTTCAATGTGCAACGCATTCGCCTACTCTGTATTCTAATTTGGTTCCCGAAGTACAAAAATTCGATTCGCACTTGAAAACAAAATTACACCCTTTCTCCCAGCAAGTACGTGAAAAATACGAGAATTTTTGTAGAAAAGCTTCCTTAATCTTATGTAATCTGGTTACAATCGTATGAAAAATGGCACATATTTGAGTAAAGTCAATCTCAGCCTCTCGTTAGGTCGTTTCGCTCAGATTTTCGGCAGTGCGACGATCTCTCCTTCAAAAACGACTTTTTTCCTACCCAAGAATCGCCGTCTTTTCCAACGCAATTTTACTTCACAATTAAGAAGAGCGGTGTATTTATCGTGATTTGAAACAGCGCATTTCATCTCGCTTATAAACATGTAATCGCGCTGATCAGTTATTCAAAATAAGATCCAATTTGTAACAATCTTGTGTACAATGTGAAGGCAATGTTGTATCGGGATTACTCGAGGCGGAACAGAAAAAAGCAAGAATGGAATTTCGTTCCGGTTTCGTCTCGAGTAAACCATCGTGTATTCTCTGCAATGCAGTGGCAACATTTCGCGGCTATCGCGCAGTGGGCGATTCTATCACAGTGCCGCTCGCGCCAAACAGAGCTACGCAATTTCCAAACGTCGTTCATTACATTTTGGTTTCCTCCGCTACAATTTATTCTCTTAACGTACTCGGATCAACGAATCGGTAAAACAAACAGATAACGCGTTAGAAATTGGACACTACTTTTTACCTGTTCAATGCTTATTTCGGACTCGAAAAGTTTTAAGTAAAATACAAATCGAAGTTTCGCAGCAAAAATCGAGATCGAGAACTAAACACTTTGACATTCGAGTCCAATTGGTCTCTGTACTGATTTTACACAGTATATATAGTTTTTAAAAATGTATTCATATTTATACTTGTATTATATTTTGTACGAATTAATAATGATATAATAATGTAATAATAATAATATCGTTGAACAGCAAATATAAGTATTTAACAAGACCTAAGCAATAGCAACACTGACGGGAGAAAACACAGTTTGCACTATGAGCACGTACATCAAAAAAAGAAACCGGCCTCTTTATGCCCTAAAAACAATCGTGCCATCACCAACAATATCGCTTCTCCTCCAACAATAATAACATAATAGTAATAATAAAAACTTTGCATCTACTCTTAGGAAAAATTGTAAGAATAAATTCGACAAACAGCTAAAATCTACAAAAAGGAAATCACTGATAAAGACAAAACTGTAAAAACTCTGGTAAAATACGTAAAATTGAGCGACATCAGAAAAGGTAACCAAGCAGAAGAATTAAAACAGCGATCAAAGTAAATTTTTACATCTGCTTTTCGCAAAAGTTACAATTTCCGATTGGCCCATCAATGACAACGAGCAAATCGACTGTCGCTGGTCTTCGCCAGCTGACGCGACTGAGCTGCCCTATATGCGATTATTATACAAAATGTTACAAAGAGAACAAAATAAAATGATTCCGACAAAGCGGAACGCCGTGAAATCACAGATGAAACGTCGCGTTCTTTATTAGCTCGCTTTCCCCTGGTTGCGGCTCCCCAAGAAAAAAGTCGCGGGTCTAATCTCTCGAGCCGCATAAGAAAACTAGCGCTGAGATCCTTCAGTCGCGCGTTACTCTATACCCCGTGGTCCGTCGATCGGCATTGTGTGAAGCACTTCGTCCAAGAGTTGCAGCGCCCGATGAAGATGAACCTGCAAATCAAATTTTATGTAAGAAAACCATTTGTTAAAAACTCTCATCTTCCTTCATTCTCAAATTACTTCTATCCAGCACGGCGTTTCCTTTATACTCTGCCTCGGGTAATCTGGTCCCCAGCCTTTGACAAAGCTCAGTCGTAGAATACAAAGTCGGCGAAGGTCGTCGACGCCGATACCAGCGGCTGCACTAAGACCTAAAAAAAGATAAACAGTACATTTTAGACACTGCAAATTAAAAGAACAAAATCGCGATTGGAAAATCAACGTACTTTTTGTAATAGGCGTGCCGTGACTGAGATGACCGGCAACGGCAGCAGCCTGCGCAGCAGCAGCCGCTTGAGCAGTCGCGGCTTGTCCCCGCATCTGCTTGTGACATTGGCGGAGGTCAAAGACCTTAATATAAGCCGAAGGGTAAATTTTGTGCACCGCATCCCCGGGCGAGCGACCAGCTTCTCTGTCCAGATAATAAGACTGCACGAAGACGCTGTGCTCGCTTTGGCACCTCAACCAGACGTCGCCTTCGCCTCTCAAATCCAGGACCACACCTTTCCCTGTTTACAAAAAGAGAAGAAATGTAAATTACGCTCGAGTTTTCCAAAGTAACTTGAGAGAAAAATGTACCTATATGAAGACGAGCCCGTTCGCTTTGTTCAGTGCGATGAACATTGCTCAGGGCGCCAAGGCAGAATCTGTTGCCTCCACTGGGATCTACATAGCCATCGATGGTAACCGTTGGGCAGCCACTGCTGACCTTGAATGTTTCGCCGACCTGAGTATCAAGCTCGAAGTATGCCACGGAGCACCAGTATTCCGGGGCTGGTTGGTTAGAGAGCAGTCCGCCAATACTGCCACCCACTTCTCCGTGTCCACCCCCTGTAAAACGACGTTACATCAGGTCCCTTACATTTACATTAAATTTTTACAAAGTAGTTATCGAGGTTTCATTTACAATAAGAAGTTGCGTGCATGTGTCGATGATCCGGCGGTTGCATGCTCTGTGTATAGGTCAGGGTATTCGCGCCGGTCCATTGGGGCGCGCCGGTGTTATAAGGATTAGCAGCGGTGGCGACTGCGAATCCATTCTGGTGATGCAGATGAACCGGGGATACAGGAGAACTTTGGTTACCCGCGTCTAAAAAATAAAAATTAGTTTAGATTCCATTCATTGATATTTGATAAATTAATTTAACAGAAGCTTACTCAAAGTCGCCGCGAGCGCGTCAACGGCGGTTGGGGGTTGGTTGAGATCCTGGGGAGGCGTCGTAGTCCCGTAAAATGGCTCGCCCGATTGGCCCTGAGTGGGACTCAAGATCTGCCCGCTGCCATTGCCGCTGCTCGTGCTCAGCGGCTGCTGCTGGTTACCTACGGCGTGACTCATTGAGTGTACAACCGCTGCAAGGTAAAATGGAATGCGGACATGAAGCAAATAAATGGTACGAATGAGCAGGAAGGAGAGAAGCGTCTAAAAATTCACATCTTCATGCATTTAATCATCGACGTTTCCATTGAAAACATTAACGAAACGAAACGAAACTTGAGGTCGTAATCGAGAGGGAATTTTCTTCCAAGAGGAGTACGTACGATGGTGCATGTTTCGCGTTGAGGAATGATGTTGCGTGGGAATCCATGTCTGTCTGGGGCAATTACTGTCTTCCAATTTGGAGTGCGGATTAGCGCTATTCGTCGTCCCGCCCCCACCAAAAATTCCCTCACCATTAGCTGTGCGAAATGAGAAAAAAACAAAAATAACAGAATAGAAGAAACAAAGCGAAACCAAAAAGGGGTGTGTTACGTCCGGATTTGCATATCCACGTAACACAAAGTATTCGTCTAAGCATTCATTAATTGAGGAAATCGATCACGCAGCTAGAACGTGAAACGCACGAAGCAAACACGTGTAACAATTACCGCTAACGAGCTAATGAATAAAGTAATATTAGAATATCTAATCGTTAAATAAGGGGAAGAAACAATCACGCAACAAGAACGTGGAACGATTTGAGTAACGCATCAATTAACCTTCGATATTG
>JABFQM010003504.1:0-11583 GCA_022816865.1 Zelostemma sp. ZL-2020
TATAAATAACCGAACAAGCAAATCGGCTAAGAAATAAACATTTTTCTTTTAAAAAACTGTTAAAATTTTCAATTGTTCGTTACAAGCATTTTTGTACAATTTTTTCACTCGCGTATTTTTTTTCATGTAGAAGAAGATATTGTTGAATAAATTATGCTCAAATATTAAATGTAATTAATTATGTTGCATTCTAAATATTTTGTTCAATTCGCCCTTGCATTAAAGTATCGATCCACCTTAATACAAACTTATCGTCACGAAAATTACCAGCTTTATTAAATGGATATTTATAGAAAAAAGCCTCGTCGGTATTAACGAACAATATTCAAATCTCGAGCTTATTTCTCTCATTCGTAGAAATTGTTCATGAAAAAACTACAATCCCGTCGAATTAACATTTGATGAAATCTAAAGCGTTATCCGGAGAAGACCAAGTACATAACGACGGCCATAACGGCGCCGGCAATAACGCAATAACGATTGCGGTCGAGCGTCGTTTGGAACTGAACGAATGAGCTCGCGAGTGTCATCGTCCCGATGAGTTTAGGCACGGCCCTTTCCGTGGCCATTGTATCGCAGCCGAGTTTATCTGCATGGCACCACATGTTATTGTTGTGTACTTTAGCCTCGACGTTGACTCGTTCGTATCTCGTGATATAATAACCGGCGACGACAATGGTTTAATCCGACCTGGGCTCCGGGCACAAAAGGCGTGAGCTACGGAAGTAAGCTGATTAGGATGCCACCCTTTCTTCTCACTCCGTTCGACCTCGGGCATTCTCCTTCGCGTCCTCTACCTCCTTCTTCCCTATCGACCTCGTCATTTTCACCTTCTCATCAAGGGCTCTCTTTACTTCGACATTATCGCGACAACTTCGAATGTTCCGCGTGCAAAAAATACGCTACAGCCTTATCCAAAACAAGTATCGAGGAAACGAGAAGTATTGCATTGCTGATATTTCGATACTTTGGTACCCCGATTCTTTTGGCGATATTAAGTAGTACTAATTGGTTTTGTTAATACTCATTTTTGAATTATTTATACTTTGAGTACTAACGTTATTATTATTCTTCAACTTTTGGTTTTCAGTACTTTTTTTCAATTAAGGCTGTAATCAAGAACGAGTACGGAAAAGTATGAAAATGTCATCATCACTCAATACGATAAAAGATTCGAATTAAAAGTTCGATCCCGGAATGCGGGCTTGTTTGCTCGTGAAGAAATCTCCGTTTCACGAGCAAATATACGAGGTACGAGATTTGATTTCCAACATTTTCCACTGATATTTAAGCATTCAATCAATGAATCAGCTTCCGAAGCGAATTTTTCATCGTCCGGCTAATTCGTCATTATCAGGAGTAATCAATGAAAAGGCAGCGTAGTTTTCGTTACACTCCGGTAATGACGGAGATGCAATCGGGGTTTCATTTACGGGCTTTCATTGACTCTCGTTCGGGGTTTTGTGCCTTTCAGAACCTCTCTCATCACTCGCGCATCGTACTACCAGCGTACTCGTATGAATGTCGATCCATCTCATATTCCTTAACAGCGATGTACTTTCAGTAGCAACGCGGTCTGACCCGTTTTACAACCGCGGAACTTTGACCCAGTAATAAATGCTAGAAAACCCAGCCCGTGAAAATGAATTTCACCGCGATGTTTTAGTATCGACTTCTCTTTCAAAAAACGATACAAGGTGAGACGGAAAAAATGCTCCCGATACAAAGGACTGCTTGGAAATTCTCGCCAAGTTCAAAGCTTCGTCACCGCCGCCATTAATTACTTTTCCCGAGTGGCTTCGAAAGAAGTTTGCTCGCTATTAGCGCGATGTAATTTTCGGCGCTAAAAGCACATCACTTTTCGCGTTACAAGGTTAATATTTTCGAAATTAACTCGTCGCACTTTGCGAGTTCGGGCTTTGAAGTTGCGTCTTTTTAAGAAAGAAAAAAAAAAACATTTAACCAAGTAAACAAGTAAATTTATCGAACGCTTAACGAGGAATGAGAAATTAGCGTCCAGGGCTGTAAATATTTTTCAATGAACGTGGCGTCAAGTGGACAAACGAAGTTTGGCTCCAAGGGTGTAATTAAAAATGCAGAAGCTCCGTGGCACGTCTTCCATGCGAATGCGAGCCATTCTTGCCGGGGCTAATTACCGTTTTCTCGAGCGGCGGTGTCACGTTTCAGACCAAAATGTCGTGTTTACTCGTGCAAGTTGCATTAGCCAGACACCCCTGGATAGTCGCTTCGACGAGCCGGGTTACCTACGCACCTTGTAACGCGGGCTTTGCACAAACACGCTTCCACCGTGTGTTTGATAACGGCCGGATGTACGAGGGTCGGCAACCACATCACTCGTTGCTCGGGTCGACCGGTATGGAAATATAAGCGAGTGCTCCCGAATTCGCCGCTCCGTCGTAATCGTCACGTTATCGCGCTCCTCGCAACCACTTCTTTGTTGTCTGAAACCGAACGCTGATTCGCATCGCTCTCGACAAATGTTTTCCGAGGATAAAGATCTCTCTGTTTCTAAATCGAATTTCCCTACGGCCGCTGGTCTTCGTAATTGATTGAACGCGGGAAAACAGTCGAGGTTTTCCTTGGGAAAATAAGGATACGGTGAAATGGATTTCTGCTTGAGGAAGTACCGCAAAGCATCGGATTTTTATTACTTTAATACTTCAGTACTCGGCAGTATTTACTGCAAACGAATTGTTTTCGTTTTTCATTACTTTTGGCTATTTGTTCACTTTGAAAAACTATTTTTAAATTATTCGGAATTTGGAAATTGCAGAAACTATTGCGAATTATTTAATTCTACAAACGCGCTTGTTTTATCGGATTATTGTCTCTTACAGTTCTATCAAGATAAGTTTCCTTTTTTTCCTTTCTGCACAAAACTATTGATATTTTCCGGATAAAAGAAAATTTATATACTTCATTATTGATTATTTCATCCAAATTCTTAACACTGTTTCACATTTTTGTACAGAAAATTTTAATGATTATGTTTTCGGTTTTATACTTTTAGCTTATTTTTACAAGCTTCGGAAAAAGATAAAAAAAATATCTAGCTTCGTAGCCTTACCAAATTCGCAAAGTTTTGACAATTAAAATAGGAAGTTCGAGTACTAAAATCGTGCGCGTTACCTCCGTTACCGTGTTTGAATGCGTTTTTACAAAAAACTATAAATTTTCCATGTCTTAAATTTTTACAGCATGCACACCGACTGCTGGACTAAAACTTATGGTTTTTTGTAAAACGGTGTACATTTAAAATATTCAATCCGAAGCTTTTTATGCATCCAACCTCCGCTACTTTAAAATGGCTGACTAGTGCAAATATTTACTACCTCGAAGTATTTATTTTCGATATGTCGAAGACTTGGAACATTAAATTCTGCTGGTATTGATTCCTTTTAAAACTTGTAGTATTCGCTATCTATACTGTCCATACTACACTAATATTCGCTTATACTCAAGTACTCAAAGTATCAATTCCATAAATTTGTTCAGATTCTACAAATCGAGATTTAATTTTTCATCCTTCGAAGTTCATTTACAATACCTAACCGAGACTTCTCAAGTGTTTATCCTTAAAGACTTGAATTATAAGTTTCAAATACTTCAAACACTAGCTTCTAAAACTTCTCTTGAGTACGGGATTAATCGATTACGTTGGAAACATTTGTTCCCATGTATATTTATGAAAAAAGGAGGAATAAATTGCACGCGGAAGCTTGCAAAAAAAATTTTCAAGTTGTTCCCGAACTTTTTACTGTTCCACGCGTTCACTGGTATTTCATCGATCTTTTCTCGCCGACTTACATCGGCTCCGATAAGGAGAACGTCGCAGGCTCGGTCAGACCGATGTTTTTACGTCTCCAGGGTATTTTATCGTGTCGCTTGTAATAAGGTTTCTACGTGTAAGAAACCCAGCGTCACGGGGGAGAAAGGGGGCGGTTGGGGAGGTCGTGGAATCCAATCGCAATAGAGTTAAGTGTTCGAGAGTAAAACCTAGCGGTGGCGCGACCTCGATTACTCGCGAAGGATTTGTTATGCTCGCCCTTCCCACTTCGCAGACAAGACTCCATTCAACCCTCTCTACATGGTCCAAGTGGGACACGTAACTGTTTATGCCTTTGACAAAAATAGCATACTTTTCTCTCCGCTTTATGCCCCTTGCAAATGCTTCTTTCAACAGCCCTGTTTTGTCCCTTTTCCGTGTTCCCGCAATCTTTGGGATTATCTTCTCAACCCTTTAAGAATCCTCAGCCAATTATCTTTGGCAATTAAAACGACAAATGGGATTTGCCGAGACGAGGAAAAGATGCTCGTCTTACGAAGCTAATTGAGTCTATTGAATTCGCCGCCTTGCGCGAATTTTTCTCCTTCCCCAAGAAGCCGAAACTTCGGATGAATTCTGAAACGGGAATTCGGAACCTCGTTCTCCCTCGTTCCTTGGGCGGATCACATCTGCATGAAAAATGTAACTGACATGGCTCCTCTCTGATGAATCTCCTGCCTCGAGAAATCTCGATATGAATTTGCTATTAGAGCCGCGTCTTTTTCTTCCTCCCGAACACGCGCGGCTCTCGGTCGTGATCAAAATTTTCGATTCGCTAATTTCACGGTAACGGAATATCGCGCGTGAGTCGTGGGACAATTTATTAACTCGCGTTTCACATTTGTCTCGTAGCGAAAATCCGCGAGCCGTTTTTAGAAACGACACTGCCGATACGGCGGGCCGTTACCACCACGTGCCGCCATAATATCTTGGAAAAGTTTTCGCGAGGAAGAAAGAAAAATAATTTGATACGATTCCGAGAGTAATTTCGAAGCGAGGAAAGTTTGATAGGCCAACGTTCGCCCGAGGCATAATTGCCGCTTGATACCACGCTCCGCCGGGCTATTCATTTTTAATTTCTGTTGACTGCGAGCGGAAAAACTATTTCTACGGAGTGCGAAGAATCATCTCGTTACCCGGGAAACTTGACGTTATAAGTTAATACGTAATTACTGGGAAGCGTCCGAGTAATACCTGCTGTTTTTGAGCGCAATCACTTTTTCAGGATAAGAAGCATTTTTAATTAATAATGCAAAATTTAAGATGTTCATTCCATTTGAATGAGCCGATTTCCAGGTTTTGAAAGATTTGCTTCGACGTTTTAATTTTTGTTCGATAATCATTTTCAATTGTAATATCTTTCAACTCATCGAATAAATTTTCGTGTTACAATGTTATAATTTAAAAAGGTGGGGAATAATTAATGATTAAATTAAACGAGAGCTGAATTATTTGCAATGAATAATCTTTATGAATTCAACTGAGTCCAGCGAAAACAATATCACAAAATTATCGATATTTTGTTATGCCACGACGATAAGATGCAAGAAAAATGGAGATCGATTAATTCGATATTGCCGAATACTTGATTCAATGAACCGCGTTTGAAGATTTTCATATTGTTCGAGCTACGTGGGTCTGTACAAGGTAAAATTCGACTTGTATTTTATTATGCAAATATTTCATTACTTCGCGAATCTTCACGAAACTCGCGATTTCTCTCAACTTTCCTAACGCAATATAAGCCGCGAATAATTCAGTTATTTGTTCCAATTTTTTTTACGATGCTATGAAAATAGTTTGTGGTGAGTTCAATCGATACACACGCGGCGTTTCAGATACGCGCTGATAAAAGTGTTTTCCTTATTGGCAGATAAAGTAACTATTTTAGGAATCTATAAATCCATCAACTCGATGTAACGTGGCGTAATCTAATGCGGTACAACGTAAAAATGTGTTACAGATGAGGAACGAAATTACCGTCTTCTTGTCTACAATTTTACTGGCAGCTGTTCGAAGTCAAAATGAACCGTTACATTTTGCGAAAACCTGGAACTCGAGTCACGAACTGGCGAACGATTTCGCGGCTTTTAAAAGCTTGATTCCCAGTGAGAAATTACGGAATCTTTTCGCCGCCTACGCAATGAAAGACGAGGAGTTCCAAAATCTGTGGCTATTTATTACCTCCTCGGAAGAGCGGCAAGAAATCACCAGATTCGATCAAATCATCGAAATTCAAGCATTCTATTCTTATCTATACAAAAACGGAGTCGCTATTTACAAGTTGCGCAACGAAGTGCACAGACTTCTGCGCGCGGGCATTTGGCAAAACATCGATAGAACGAATTTCGATTTGGAAATAATCGGCGGCGTATCAGGATTTTTCCAGGAGCTGAAGAGCGCGATTCCCGGTGAAGAAATCGCGGAACTTTTTGAAAAGAAGCTTGAGAAGTCCGCGGCTTTTCGACAATTCATCAAGTACACGATTTTCTCGAATTTCGACGAGGGATTTGAGAAAGCCTTGAAGCGGATCTCGAATCTCTCGAATTACCTAGAGGGCAAAGGTGTAAATGCTAGACGGACTGCACGTTTTTTGTTCCCCATGATTTTGGTCCGAGCCGAAGCTGCGTAATAAAGAAACTTTAAGAAACTGGAGTTTTTTTGTTTTTTTTACGAAACAACCATAGTTTCGCAGTTTATCTAGAAAAGTTTGAGTTCGTTACGTTTCCAGGCTATATTTTTTCACTTGATTATTAGTTTACTTTAATTGAAACGAAGAAATATCGGGAAATGATATAAAAAACGACGCGTTGTATTCATATAGCGCGGGAAAATATCAGTCTTTAAAATTTGCGAATTGAAGGAGCTTTTAGAAGTAATTAATTGCAACAGTGGATGAATGCGGAAGTCAAATATTGCTAACGTTTTGTTCCTAGTGATTTCTTCATTGTCATTACTTCATGGTTCTTTTTGGTCGAGAAAAGGTAACGAGAGAAAGAAGCGAAAGAAGGTCTTCCTACTTTCCTTTTAAAAGTTAGCGTCACCTGTTCAAACACTGCCTTTCCTTATTTATCGAGCGAAGCGTACGACCATTCTCGGCACGCGGCGCTCTTTGCTTTCTCGTTCAATCGCTGGTGCTTTCGAGCCCGGGTAACGAAGCGAGACCGAAAAACGAGATGAACCGGCAGTCTAAGCGTCTATATCAAAACAATTCCCGGACGTTTGCGCTCGGACGATGCAATCGGCTTATTTCAAAAGAAAGAACGAATTCATTTCGACCATTGCGATCAAATCTTGGGACGATGCGATTGCGGCGTGACCCCTCGGGGAATGAGACATTCCCGGAGTTAAATTTGTTCCCTCAACTCGGCTCTGTCACAGTTATGGAATTTTTCGCGGGATTTCACTACCGAAAAAATTGCCACGGGAACAAAGAAAATGTAGTCGTCAAAAGTAACTAAACTTCAAATGTTCCAGATAACGTTTGGTAGCGTACGATTTTCTATGGGTTGTATGAACAACCTTAATAAATTGTCTTCAGTTCCTCTAATTTTATCTGATCTGTAGGTCAATTTCATCATAGAAGAGATAAATTTTTACAATAAATAACTGTTTTCCTCTTTCTCACGTACAGAATTCATCGTGAATTCGTCCAATTATAAGGTGAGACATTTTCCAGTTCCGAATTCGTTAAATTTCTAGATTTTTCTTTTGATTGCATGGTGATATTTTAAGATGAGGGGATTTTTGGTTTTCTTGTTCGGAATCTCTGCCGCAGTTTCGGCGGTACCAAAACTGAAGCTTGTGAAATCAGCGAGTGACGACTCCGCAGAAACCGAAGAGCAACTGACCTTGCAAAATGTCCAATCTACCTTCCTCGATTACCTCGTCAATGAAGACGAGTTACAGGAATCCGACGAATTCATGGGATCCGAGATAATCGTACGAGTTATAAATGAAATTGAATCCGGGAACTATATCAAATACTCTATTAAATACCTTAAGGACCACGGATTCGATGTCGACAATTTACTGAACAAACTGTACAACATTCTTGAACTTGAAAGTCCCGCGCTGAAGAAGGGGAGAGATTTCGCTAGACTCGTGAACGCCGAAATAGAACAAATCCCGGTGAATCGATTAGCTTCTTTGCACGAAGAAAAGATTAAAGGGTCTGATAATTTCGGTGATTTAGTGAAGTTCCTGAAGTCCAAACATTTTCACTACTCCACTGGCGAGTTGATGGAAAATCCGAAAATCCAAGCTATGCATGAATTACTAACGGACAAGAAAAATGACTTGATGGAAATTTTTGACTTCGTACATGACATTTTCGGAGTCAAAATTAACATATCGATCGATGTTTCTGAACATCAACGGAAAGAATGACTTTAATGTATAAATTATTTTTTTAAACGAAACTATGTTTTCTAGTCCAAAACTTGCATGAAATTTCATGCTATAAAATAAATAAATCCTTTACGAATGAAAAAATGTTGTGTCTTGCGTAATTTATTTACCAGTTCTGATAAAAACTTTGCCTTATAAACAAATCTTTGGCTGATATTAGTTATTTCCTCTGAAGAAATTGCGAAACCTTCAACGACAAGTGATGCGAATTTAGATATCGTTTTTCTAATCTGGAAGAAAATCGAAATAATGAAAGACTAAAAAAAGATTTATAATACAGTAATCAACTTTAACATAAAATGAAGCAAAAAACGGTTTTATACATATTATTCGATCGTTTTTAAATTGGGAGGTTAAATTGCTATCGACTGAAGAATAAGTCGAATACGAGAAATATAAAGTATTTTTAATATGAATAATTCCACAGTAATTTTTTTTTGTACTAAACAATGGGTGTCGCGCATTACCCCGCCTCGGCATTTTTTTCATAAATTTTACCTCAACATGATCATGCACGCCGTTCAATTAATTATAATTATTTCAAAGAAAAATGATTATACTTCAATAATATCCACTCGTATGTTTGAAAAAAGAACAATCCATGCCTTTTTTATCTCCAAAACAGACCGCAATATTACATCAGAAACAGTGAAAAAGTTACTTTCGCAATAACTTTTACAAAAAGATTCAATACGTACGAAATTTTTCCTCATCATCTTCAAGCATATAACAAGCGATATTTATATACGTACGTTCATTAATATAGCGGCATTTTTTAAATAATGACGTGTCCCGCTACGCGATAATTTTCAAAGTTCCTGTTTGCCTCTCAATTTAAATTTCAAATACTCACATAACGTTGACTGACGACATAATCAGGAAATTAGAATGATTTTATCACATTCGAAAGCAAATTAACATACTATTTTCATGGATTTAGCAACCAGCTAAATTGTGACACGAAAATATGTACTTATTCAACAAAAATAGAACTCGAAACACTAGTTATGAAGTTTGCATTTAGATATTCGTATCTCACTGATAAGCTATTACCTAAACAAACAGTTTTGTTACCTGGAGTGTTTAGGCGTTCAATGACCCGTCCGTTTTCGAAGTTCAACGATTCTCTATTGCAAATATCGTCATTAGAACACGAGGAAAAATAAATTACCATAATTGAAGAGAAAAATACTATTCAGCTAGCCAATGTTTATTTTTGACGTTCCAACGGTCAACGTGTGCCGTCATTATCAAGATTTAATTATATCTTTAAAGTAATAAGTCTCTCGGATTAACATACATGACATAAAAAATGCGTAGCAACAATAAATAAACTCTTGATCCTTTCTCGTGTCTTTCTTGATGGGATTCTTCAAGTAGTTGTTCTTAGTACTTATTATTATTAAAAATCAAATGTAAGGGGTAAAAAGATGTACAAAATCATCGAGAAACCAAACTCGAGCGATTCCCAACACACACAAAAACACAAATTACCCTAAACATACACGTAAAGAGTCTCCGGAAAAGAAGTTAAGAAAAATCTCACGCTCAATCCATTTTAAATGAAAGCAGAAGAACTATTTCATTGAATTTCACTAAAAGACGATTTTGTGCGATGATAAGGTTTTTTTATTTTCAATTAGTAAATCGAAAGAGCCGAAAATAATATACCTGATTTTAAGAAAACCGAACTGTTGATCAATTTCACGAGGAACCCCCTTCCTCCTCCGTTGATTTTTTTATTAAACATCCATAATGTTTTTTAAGGTTATATCTTGAGTAATCGACTGCTTTGCGTACTTGAGCATTAAAAATAAAAACTCGTAAATGAGGGCATTATTGTTCCAAAATATTTTTACTGCAGAAACAAATTATCGGAAAGAAGTAGAGTGTGAAATTAAATTTTGTTTTGGTAAAGTATCTAAAATTTTATGAAGCCGATAATTATCTATGAAACAACTAGAATGCAATCGGGTTGGATGATGAAAGTTTGATAGAAGTTTACTTTACCTCATTTGAACTACTTCCCCGAGTGCATCGTCACGTTTTTGAAAACTTTGTAAATATAAGATGATATGAAAAGATAATAAGTTGTATATAAACCCTATAGAATTCTCATTCTACGCCAGTTTCCTTCTGTCTGCATTCAAAGGTAAGAGAAGTTCCTTCTTACGAATAACCAAGCTTTTCATAGATCTTTTATCGTGACCAAAAATTTCCATGTTCATTATACCAATCAATTCCATGAATAACAGAACTGTAACATTAATTAGCAATATACACCTGGTTTATTTGAAAATTAATATCTACGGTAATATGTAAATCCTATTCATCTAGAACAAAACGATTATTAATTAATGCGAAATTTCGTAAGCAAAATCCATAATTACACAGCAATTCAGAAATCCTACAGTTTTTCAATTAATCCATTACATAAATGAATTAAAGTCATTTAACCGCTTTCTGGAAAAAACATATTTATAGAATTGAATCATAATAACAAATACAACAATTTTTTGATTCCAATGAAGCATTTTTTCTGTTTCCCATGAGATTTTTTTCCAATTCATTGATCAACCGTTCGATCCATTTTTTGATCGACGAATCGGTTCACAACGAATCAATTCGACTAGTCAATTAATCTAATTCGCAAAAATACACTTAAGGGCGGGTTCCACGTAAAATACCCGAAAAACTGCCTAAATGGTTAGACGTGGATTGAAGAAAACTGGAGTGAGTTAGAATCCTCGGTCTTTTTGCAATTTTTTAAATCAACTTTCAAATACAAGAATTGATTAGTGAATTTATGAAAAAAAATTTAATAGTTTCTTAATTTATTAATAATTGGTTGCATGCGAGTAATGCGCCCACGCTGTTGCGGACATGATTACTCCGCCAAAAATTACCTTAAATGAAAAATTCAAATTGATTATCAATTTGTGGACATGTAGTTATCGTATGAGTGAAACAAAATGTTCAAATTAATGTTTATATGCAACCATATCGACGATCGAGTGCAAACGTCGTTCTCTTTGTTACTAACAATTGATTTTTACTTGTTTCTTCATGAAAATGTAAACATGTTTTACATTCATACGATAACTACATGTATTCAAATTAATAGTCAATTCGAATTTTTCATTTTAGATGTTTTTTTGCGGAGTTATCATGTCCGCAACAGCGTGGGCGCATTACTCGCATGCAACCAATTATTAATAAATTAAGAAACTATCAAATTTTTTTTCATAAATCCATCAATCAATTATTGTATTTGAAAGCTGATTCGAAAAATTGCAAAAAGACCGAGGACTCTAACTTATTCCAGT
>JABFQM010003505.1:0-11582 GCA_022816865.1 Zelostemma sp. ZL-2020
CTAGACGTCCGATTTTTCTCGTCTTGCGCTGATTGCGTTCTCATTTCGAATACCTACATTTTCCCGGTAGAATGGACTTGCTAGGTCTCTTAGTTTAGAAGTTATAACATTTTGAAGATCAGGAAACATGGTTTGGTGAGATTTCAACCTCACACTTAAAGTTGCATATCTCGTGAACTATACGTCCGATTTTTCTCGTCTTTCGTTCATTTTGTTCGTATTTCGAATACCTGAATTCTCCCGGTAGAATAGACTCGCTAGCTCTTATAACTTAAAAGATATTACGATTTGAAGTCAGGGAAACATCGTTCCGTGGGATTTCAACCTCACACTTAAAGCTGCATATCTCGTGAACTATTCTTCCGATTTTTCCCGTCTTGCGCTCATTTTGTTCGTGTTTCGAATACCTACATTTTCCCGGTAGAATGGACTCTCTAGCTTGCATGATTTGGAAGTTAAAACGATTTGAAGCTCACGAAATATGGTTCAGTGAGTTTTCAACCTCACACTTGAAGTTGCATATCTCGTGAACTATACGTCCGATTTTTCTCGTCTTGCGCTCATTTTGTTCGTATTTCGAATTCCAACATTTTCCCGGTAAAATTGACTCTCCAGCTCTCTTAGTTTGAAAGTGAAGACGATTTGAAGCTCGGTAAACATGGTTTAGTGAGTTGGCAACCTCAAACTTAAAGTTGCATATCTCGTGAACTATACGTTCGATTTTTCTCGTCTTGCGGTCATTTTGTTCGTATTCCAAGTACCTACATTTTCCCGGTAGAATGGACTCTTTAGCTCTGATAGTTTAGAAGTTATAACGATTTGAAGCTCAGCAAACATGATTTAGTGAGAATTCATCCTCACACACAAAATTGCATATCTTGTGAACTATACGTCCGATTTTTCTCGTCTTGCGCTCATTTTGTTATGATTTCGAATACCTACATTTCCCCGGTAGAATGGACTCTGTAGCTCCCATAGTTTAGAAATTATAACGATTTGAAGCTCAGTAAACATGGTTTAGTGAGCTTTCAACCTCAAACTCAAAGTTGCATATCTCGTGAACTATACATCAGATTTTTCTCGTCTTGAGCTGATTGCGTTCGCATTTCGAATACCTACATTTTCCCGGTAGAATGGACTTGCAAGGTCTCTTAGTTTATAAGTTATAACATTTTGAAGATCAGGGAACATATTTTAGTGATATCTCAACCTCACACTCAAAGTTGCATATCTCGTGAACTATACGTCCGATTTTTCTCGTCTTGCGTTCATTTTGTTCGTATTTCGAAAACCTGAATTTTCCCGGTAGAATAGACTCGCAAGCTCTTATAACTCAAAAGATATTGCGATTTGAAGTCAGGGAAACATTGTTACGTGATATTTCAAACTCACACTTGGAGTCGCATATCTCGTATAATAGACATCCGATTTTTCTCGTCTAGCGCTCATTTTGTTCGTATTACGAATACTTACATTTTCTTGGTAGAATGGACTGTCTAGCTCGAATAGTTTGGAAGTTATAACGATTCGAAGCTCCCAAAATATGGTTCAGTAAGATTTCAACCTTACACTTAAAGTTGCATATCTCGTGAACTATACGTCCGATTTGTCTCGTCTTGCGCTCATTTCGTTCGTATTTCGAATACCTACATTTTCCTGGTAAAATTGACTCTCTAGCTCTTTTAGTTTAGAAGTTAAGACGATTTGAAGCTCGGTAAACATGGTTCAGTGAGCTGTCAACCTCAAACTTAAAGTTGCATATCTCGTGAACTATACGTTCGATTTTTCTCGTCTTGCGGTCATTTTGTTCGTATTACGAATACCTACATTTTCCCGGTAGAATGGACTCTCTAGCTCGCATAGTTTGGAAGTGATAACGATTCAAAGCTTACGAAACATGGTTCAGTGAGATTTCAACCTCACACTTAAAGTTGCATATCTCGTGAACTATACGTCCGATTTTTCACGCCTTGCGCTCATTTTGTTCGTGTTTCCAATACCTATATTTTCCCGGTAGAAAAGACTCTCCAGCTCGCATCGTTTAGAAGTTATAACGATTTGAAGCTCAGGGAACATGATTTAGTGAGATTTCAACCTCACACATAAAATTGCATATCTTGTGAACTATACGTCTGATTGTTATCGTCTAGCGCTCATTTTGTTGGGATTTCGAATACCTACATTTCCCTGGAGAATAGACTCCCTAGCTCTCATGGTTTAGAAGTTATAACTATTTGAAGCTCAGTAAACATGGTTTAGTGAGCTGTCAACCTCAAACTTAAGGTTGCATAGCTCCTGAACTATACGTCCGATTTTCCACGTCTTGCGCTGATTTTTTGCGCATTTCGAATACCTACATTTTACCGGTAGTATGGACTCGCTAGGTCTCTTAGTTTAGAAGTTATAACGATTTGAAGATCACGAAACATGGTTTAGTGAGATTTCAACCTCACACCTAAAGTTGCATTATTCGTGAACTATACGTCCGATTTTTCTCGTCTTGCGCTTATTCTGTTCGTATTTCGGATACCTTCATTTTCCTGGTGGAATCGACTCTCTTGCTCTCATAGTTTCAAAGTTATAACGATTTGAAGCTAAGGAAACATGGTTTCGTGTTTTTTTTAACTTACACTTGAATTCGCATATCTCGTAGAATATACATCCGAATTTTCTCGTCTCGCGCTAATTCATTATCATATTTCGAATACCTTCATTTTCCCTGTAGAATAGACTCACTAGCTCTCATAGTTTAGAAGTTATAACGATTAAAAGTTCGGGAAACATGGTTTCGTGAGATTTCAACCTCACACTTAAAGTTGCATATCTCGTGAACTATACGTACGATTTTTCTCGTCTTGCGCTCATTTCGTTCGTATTCCAAATACCTACATTTTCCGGTAGAATAGACTCTTTAGCTCTCTTAGTTTAGAAGTTATAACGATTTGAAGCTCAGTTACCATGGTGTAGTGAGCTGTCAACCTCAAACTTAAAGTTGCATATCCCGTGAACTATACGTCCGATTTTCCTCGTCTTGCGCTGATTTTTTTTGCATTTCGAATACCTACATTTTTCCGGTAAAATGGACTCACTAGGTCTCTTAGTTTAGAAGTTATAACGATTTGAAGATGAGGAAACATGGTTTAGTGAGATTTCAACCTCACACTTGAAGTTGCATGTCTCGTGAACTATACGTCCGATTTTCCTCGTCTTGCGTTGATTTTTTCCGCATTTCGAATACCTACATTTTTCCGGTAAAATGGACTCACTAGGTCTCTTAGTTTGGAAGTTATAACGATTTGAAGATGTGGAAACATGGTTTAGTAAGATTTCAACCTCACACTTAAAGTTGCGAATCTCGTGAACTTCACGTCCGATTTTTCTCGTCTCGCGCTAATTTTTTTCGTATTCCTAATACCTTTATTTTCCTTGTGGAATGGACTCGCTAGCTCCCATAGTTTAGAAGTTATAACGATTTGAAGTTCGGGAAACATGGTTCCGTGAGATTTCAACCTTACACTTAAACTTGCATATCTCGTGAACTATACGTGCGATTTTCCCCGTCTTGCACTCATTTTGTTCGTGTTTCGAATACCTTCATTTTCTCGGTAGAATAAACTCTCTAGCTAGCATAGTTAAGAAGTTATAACGATTTGAAGCTCGGAAACATGGTTGAGTGAGATTTTAACCTTACACTTAAAGTTGCATATCTCGTGAACGATACGTCCAATTTTTCCCGTCTTGCGGTCATTTCGTTCGTATTCCGAATACCTACATTTTTTCGGTAGAATGGACTTTCTAGCTCTCATAGTTTAGAAGTTATGACGATTTGAAGATCAGGGTAGATGATACAGTGAGATTTCAACCTCACACATAAAATTGCATATCGTGTGAACTATACGTCTGATTTTTCTCTTCTTGCGCTTATTTTGTTGGGATTTCGAATACCTACATTTTCCCGGTAGAATGGACTCACTAGCTCCCATCGTTTGGAAGTTATAACGATTTGAAGCTCAGTAAACATGGTTTAGTGAGCTTTCAACCTCGAACTAGAAGTTGCATATCTCGTGAACGATACGTCCAATTTTTCCCGTCTTGCGCTGATCATTTTCGCATTTCGAAGACCTACATTTTCCCGGTAGAATGGACTCGCTAGCTCTTATAGTTTGGAAGATATCACGATTTGAAGTCAGGGAAACATGGTGACGTGATATGCTAAACTTACACTTGAATTCGCATATCTCGTTTAATAGACATTCGATTTTTCTCGTCTCGCCCTCATTTTGTTCGTTTTACGAATACCTACATTTTCCCGGTAGAATGGACTTTCTAGCTCGCATAGTTTGGAAGTTATAACGATTTGAAGCTTACGAAACATGGTTAAGTGAGATTTTAACCTCACACTTAAAGTTGCATATCTCCTGAACTATACGTCTGATTTTTCCCGCCTTGCGCTCATTTTGTTCGTGTTTCGAATACCTTCATTTTCCCGGTAGCATGGACTCGCTAGGTATCTTAGATTAGAAGATATGACGATCTGAAGATCAGGAAACATGGTTTAGTGAGATTCCAACCTCACACCTCAAGTAGCATATCTCGTGAACTATACGTCCGATTTTCTTTGGCTTGCGTTCATTTTGTTCGTATTTCGAATACCTACATTTTCCTGGTAGAATGGACTCGCTGACTTTTATAGTTTAGAAGATATTACGATTTGAAGTCAGGGAAACGTGGTTACGTGATATTTTAAACTTACACTTGAAGTCGCATATCTCGTATAATAGACATCCGATTTTTCTCGTCTTGCGCTCATTTTGTGACGATTTCGGATACCTACATTTCCCCGGTAGAATGGACTCCCTAGCTCCCATAGTTCAGAAATTATAACGATTTGAAGCTCAGTAAACATGGTTTAGTGAGCTGTCAACCTCGAACTTAAAGTTGCATATCTCGTGAACTATACGGCCGATTTTTCCCGTCTTGAGCTGATTTTTTTCGCATTTCGAATACTCACATTTTCCCGGTAGAATGGACTTGCTAGGTCTCTGAGTTCAGAAGTTATAACGATTTGAATATCAGGAAACATGGATCAGTGAGATTTCAACCTCACAGTAAAAGTTGCATATCTCGTGAACTATACGTCCGATTTTTCTCGTCTTGCGCTTATTCTGTTCGTATTTCGAATACCTACATTTTCCCGGTGGAATCGACTCTCTAGCCCACTTAGTTTAGAAGTTATAACAATTTGAAGCTAAGGAAACATGGTTTTGTGTTTTTTTCAACTTACACTTAAAGTCGCATATCTCGTAGAATATACAGCCAATTTTTCTCGTCTCGCGATAATTTTTTTTTGTATTTCAAATACTTCCATTTTCCCTGTGGAATGGACTCGCTAGCTCTCATAGTTTAGAAGTTATAACGATTCAAAGTTCGGGAAACATGGTTTCACGAGCTTTCAACCTCACACTTGAAGTTGCATATCTCGTGAACTATACGTCCGATTTTTCCCGTCTTGCGCTCATTTTGTTCTGGTTTCGAATACCTACATTTTCCAGGTAGAATAGACTCTCTAGCTCGCATAGTTTCGAAGTTATAACGATTTGAAGCTCGGAGAAATGGTTGAGTGAGATTTCCACCTCACACATGAAATTGCATATCTTGTGAACTATACGTCCGATTTTTCTTGTCTTGCGCTCATTTTGTTAGGATTTCGAATACCTACATTTTCCCGGTAGAATGGTCTTCCTAGCTCTCATAGTTGAGAAGTTATAACGATTCGAAGCTCAGTAAACATGGTTTAGTGAGCTATCAACCTCAAACTTAAAGTTGCATATCTCGTGAACTATACGTCCGATTTTTGTCATCTTGCGCTGATTGCGTTCGCATTTTGAATACCTACATTTTCCCGGTAGAATGGACTTGCTAGGTCTCTGAGTTCAGAAGTTATAACATTTTGAAGATTAGGAAACATTGTTCAGTGAGATTCCAACCTCACACTTAAAGTTGCATATCTCGTGAACTATACGTCCGATTTTTCTCGTCTTGCGATCATTTTGTTCGTATTTCGAATACCTGAATTTTCCCGGTAGAATAGACTCGCTAGCTCTCATAACTTGAAAGATATTACGATTTGAAGTCAGGGAAACATGGTTACGTGATATTTCAAACTTACACTTGAAGTCGCATATCTCGTATAATAGACATCCGATTTTTCTCGTCTAGCGCTTATTTTGTTCGTATTACGAATACCTACATTTTCCTGGTAGAATGGACTCTCTAGCTCGCATAGTTTGGAAGTTATAACGATTTGAAGCTCACGAAATATGGTTTAGTGAGATTTCAACCTCACACTTAAAGTTGCATATCTCGTGAACTATACGTCCGATTTTTCTCGTCTTGCGCTCATTTTGTTCGTATTCCGAATACCTACATTTTGCCGGTAAAATTGACCCTCCAGCTCTCTTAGTTTAGAAGTTAAGACGATTTGAAGCTCAGTAAACATGGTTTAGTGAGCTGTCAACCTCAAACTTAAAGTTGCATATCTCGTGAACTATACGTCCGATTTTTCTTGTCTTGCGCTCATTTTGTTCGTGTTTCGGATACCTATATTTTCTTGGTAGGATAGACTCTCTAGCTCGCAATGTTTAGAAGTTATAACGATTTGAAGCTCAGGGAACATAATTCAGTGAGATTTTAACCTCACACATATAATTGCATATCTTGTGAACTATACGTCCGATTTTTCTAGACTTGCGCTCATTTTGTTGGTATTCCGAATACCTACATTTCCCCGGTAGAATGGACTCCCTAGCTCTCATAGTTTAGAAGATATTACGATTTGAAGTCAGGGAAAAGTGGTGACGTGACATTTCAAACTCACACTTGAAGTCGCAGATCTCGTATAATAGACATCCGATTTTTCTCGTCTAGCGCTTGTTTTGTTCGTAATACGAATACCTACATTTTCCCAGTGGAATGGACTCTCTAGCTCGCGTAGTTTGGAAGTTATAACGATTCAAAGCTTACGAAACATGGTTTAGTAAAATTTCAACCTCACACTTAAAGTTGCATATCTCGTGAACTATACGTCCGATTTTTCCCGCCTTGGGCTTATTTTGTTCGTAATTCGAATACCTACATTTTCTCGGTAGAATTGACTCTCTAGCTCGCATAGTTTAGAAGTTATAACGGATTGAATCTCTAAAACATGGTTTAGTGAGATCTTAACCTCACACTTAAAGTTGCATATCTCGTGAACTATACGTCCGATTTTTCTCGTCTTGCGCTCATGTTGTTCGTTTTTCGAATACCTACATTTCCCTGGTGAAATTGGCTCTCTAACACTCTTAGTTTAGAAGTTGAAACGATTTGAAGCTCAGTAAACTTGGTTTCGTGAGCTGTCAACCTCAAACTTAAAGTTGCATATCTCGTGAACGATACGTCCAATTTTTCCCGTCTTGCACTGATTTTTTTGTCATTTCGAATAACTACATTTTTCCGGTAGAATGGACTCGCTAGCTCTCATAGTTTAGGGGTCCCAACGATTTGAAGTTCGGGAAACATGGTTCCGTGAGATTTCAACCTCACACTCAAAGTTGCATATCTCGTTGACTATACGTCCGATTTTTCTCGTCTAGCGCTCATTTTGTTCGTATAACGAATACCTAGATTTTCCCGGTAGAATGGACTCTCTAGCTCGCATAGTTTGGAAGTGATAACGATTCAAAGCTTACGAAACATGGTTTAGTAAGATTTCAACCTCACACTTGTAGTTGCATATCTCGTGAACTATACGTCCGATTTTTCCCGCCTTGCGCTCATGTTGTTCGTGTTTCGAATACCTACATTTTCCCGGTAGAATAGACCCTCTAGCTCGCATCGTTAAGAAGTTATAACGATTTGAAGCTCAGGGAACATGATTTATCGAGATTTCAACCTCACACATAAAATTGCATATCTTGTGAACTATACGTCCGATTTTTCTCGTGTTACGTTCATTTTGTTCGTATATCGAATACCTACATTTTCCCGGTAGAATAGACTCGCAAGCTCTTATAGTTTAGAAGATAGTACGATTTGAAGTCAGGGAAATGTGGTTACGTGATATTTCAAACTTACACTTGAAGTCGCATATCTCGTATAATAGACATCCGATTTTTCTCGTCTTGCGGTCATTTTGTTCGTATTTCGAATCCCTACATTTTCCCGGTAGAATGGACTCTTTAGCTCTCATAGTTTAGAAGTTATAACGATTTGAAGCTCAGGGAACATGATTTAGTGAGATTTCATCCTCACACATAAAATTGCATATCTTGGGAACTATACGTCCGATTGTTCTCGTCTTGCGCTCATTTCGTTGAAATTTCGAATACCTACATTTCCCCGGTAGAATGGACTCCCTAGCTCTCATAGTTTAGAAGTTATAACTATTTAAAGCTCAGTAAACATGGTTTAGTGAGCTGTCAACCTCAAACTTAAAGTTGCATATCTCGTGAACTATACGTCCGATGTTTCCCGTCTTGCGCTGATTTTTTTCGCATTTCGAATACCTACATTTTCCCGGTAGAATGGACTCGCTAGGTCTCTTAGTTGAAAAGTTATAATGATTTGAAGATCAGGAAACATGGTTTAGTGAGATTTCAACCTCACACTCAAAGTTGCATATCTCGTGAACTATACGTCCGATTTTTCTCGTTTTGCGTTCATTTTGTTCGTATTTCGAATACCTAAAATTCCCAGGTAGAAATGACTCGCTAGCTCTTATAGTTTAGAAGATATTACGATTTGAAGTCAGGGAAACATAGTGACGTGATATGCTAAACTTACACTTGAAATCGACTATCTCGTATGATAGACATCCGATTTTTCTCGTCTAGCGCTCATTTTGTTCGTTTTACGAATTCCTACATTTTTCTGGTAGAATGGACTCTCTGGCTCGCATAGTTTGGAAGTTCTAACGATTCGAAGCTCACGAAACATGGTTTAGTGAGATTTCAACATCACACTTAAAGATGCATATCTCGTGAACTATACGTCCGATTTTTCTCGTCTTGCACTCGTTCTGTTCGTATTTCGAATACATACATTTTTCCGGTGGAATCGACTCTCCAGCTCTCATAGTTTAGAAGTTATAACGATTTGAAGATCAGGAAACATGGTTAAGTGAGATTTCAACCTCACACTTGAAGTTGCATATCTTGTGAACTATACGACGGTTTTTCTCGTCTCGCGTTCATTTTGTTCGTATTTCGAATTCCTAAAATTCCTCGGTAGAATGGACTCGCTAGCTCTTATAGTTTAGAAGATATTACGATTTGAAGTCCGGAAAACGTGGTTACGTGATGATTCAAACTTACACTCGAAGTCGCATATCTCGTATAATAGACATCCGATTTTTTTCGTCTAGCGCTCGTTTTGTTCGTATAACGAATACCTACATTTTCCAGGTAGAATGGACTCTCTTGCTCACATAGTTTGGAAGTTATAACGATTTGAAGCTCACGAAACATGGTTTAGTGAGATTTCAACCTCACACTTAAAGTTGCATATCTCGTGAACTATACGTCAGATTTTTATCGTCTTGCGCAGATTTCGTTCGCATTTCGAATACCTACATTTTCCCGGTAAAATGGACTTGCTAGGTCTCTTAGTTTAGAAGTTATAACATTCTGAAGATCAGGAAACATGGTTTAGTGAGATTTCAACCTTACACTTAAAGTTGCATATCTCGTGAACTACACGTCGAATTTTTTTCGTCTTGCGCTTATTCTGTTCGTATTTCGAATACCTAAATTTTCCAGGTGGTATCGACTATCTAGCTCTTATAGTTTAGAAGTTATAACGATTTGAAGTTCGGGAAACATGGTTCTGTGAGATTTCAACCTCACACTCAAAGTTGCATATCTCGTGAACTATACGTCCGATTTTTTCCGTCTTGCGCTCATTTTGTTCGTGTTTGGAATACCTACATTTTTCCGGTAGAATGGACTCTCTAGCTCTCTTAGTTCAGAAGTCATAACGATACGAAACTCAGTTAACATGGTTTAGTGAGCTGTCAACCTTAAACTTAAAAATGCATATCTCGTCAACTATACGTCCGATTTTCCTCGTCTTGCGCTGATTTTTTTCGCATTTCGAATACCTACATTTTTGCGGTAGAATAAATTCGCTAGGTCTCTTAGTGTAGAAGTTTTAACGATTTGAAAATCAGAAAACATGGATTAGTGAGATTTCAACCTCACACTTAAAGTTGCATACCTCGTGAACTATACGTCCGATTTTTCTTGTCTTGCGTTCATTTTGTTCGTTTTTCGAGTACCTACATTTTCCCGGTAGAATGGACTCGCTAGCTCTCATAGTTTAGAAGATATTACGATTCGAAGTCAGGGAAACGTGGTTACGTGATATTTCAAACTTACACTTGAAGTCGCATACTTCGTATAATAGACATCTGATTTTTCTCGCCTAGCGCTCATTTTATTCGTATAACGAATACCTACATTTTTCCGGTAGAATGGACTCTCTAGCTCGCATAGTTTGGAAGTTATAACGATTTGAAGCTCACGAAACATGGTTTAGTGAGATTTCAACCTCATACTTGAAGTTGCATATCTCGTGAACTATACGTCCGATTTTTCTCGTCTTGCGCTTATTCTGTTCGTATTTCGAATACCTACATTTCCCTGGTGGAATCGACTCTCTAGCTTTTATAGTTTGAAAGTTATAACGATTCGAAGCTCAGGAAACATGGTTTCGTGTTTTTTTCAACTTACACTTGAAGTCGCATATCTCGTAGAATATACATCTGATTTCTCTTGTCTCGCGCTAATTTTCATCGTATTTCGAATACCTTTATTTTCCCTGCAGAATGGACTCGCTAGCTCTTATAGTTTAGAAGTTATAACGATTTAAAGTTCGGGAAACATGGTTTCGTGAGATTTTTAACTCTCACTCAAAGTTGCATATCTCATGAACTATACGTCCGATTTTCCCCGTCTTGCGCTCATTTTGTTCGTGTTTCGAATACCCACGTTTTTCCGGTAGAATAGACTCTCTAGCTCGCATCGGTCAGAAGTTATAACGATTTGAAGCTCAGGTAACATGATTTAGTAAGATTTCAACCTCACACATAAAATTGCATATCTCGTGAACTTTACGTCCGATTTTCCTCGTCTTGCGCTGATTTTTTTCGCATTTCGAATGCCTACATTTTTCCGGTGAAATGGACTCGCTAGGTCTCTTAGTTAATAAGTTATAACGATTTGAAGATCAGAAAACATGGTTTAGTGAGATTTCAACCTCACACTTGAAGTTGCATATCTCGTGAACTATACGTCCGATTTTTCTCGTCTTGCGTTCATTTTGTTCGTATTTCGAATACCTGAAATTCCCCGGTAAAATGGACTCGCTAGCTCTTATAGTTCGAAAGATATTACGATTTGAAGTCAGGGAAACATGGTGACGTGATATGCTAAACTTACACTTGAAGTCGCATATCCCGTATAATAGACATCCGATTTATCTCGTCTAGCGATCACTTTGTTCGTTTCACGAATTCTTACATTTACCCGGGCGAATGGACCCCC
>JABFQM010003506.1:0-11579 GCA_022816865.1 Zelostemma sp. ZL-2020
TTTTTTCGTGAAGAAGAAGATGTTGTTAAATAAATTATACTGGCATATTAAATGTAATCAATGACGTTGCGTTATAAATATTTTTTCTAATTCACCCTTGCATTAAAGTATCGATCCACCTTAACGTTTACATAAAAACATAACATTTGTTTTAATAAAATGTAAAATAAACCCCTAATCCGCTTCTTAACGAAACAAAAGCAAGAAGTAAAAACAGATAAATGTTCGCCATTTTTTCGCCCGAAAGTTTCGTCAATATTTCAGTCATTTTATCTCGCGCATTTATTACATTTTACCTTCCGCCGTATCTCAGTCTTCATATTTCTTTTCCACGTGTATTTTACGACTGCAAAGAAAATGTTTCGCATTGATTAGATTTTACCTTTCGAACGTTCGGGTCGGTTCCTTTTTGACTCAGATAATGAAACCAGGCCACGTCGCTATCTGGCGATGATCAAACGCGCGGCGTTCCGTTCAAAATGGCAGCCCATATAACGCTGCTACTACTGCGCTGGCCAAAGCCGTCCGACGGTCCTGGCTTTCAAGGGGTATAAGCGTTGCCACAGGAAAGCGACAAAGTTTATGTTATGTCTCTCATCTTCGCTAATAAATGCGCTTAGTCAAACATAAACATGCATAGCAACGGGAAAGCTCGCTTATCAGCGCCGAACAATGACGAACAAATTGCGTCTTTGCGTCTTTGAGTCTTAGGATCTGACAAGCGATTTATGCAATGGGCAAATTTGCAATTTTCTTGAAATTTACAGTACGAATTAACATATTCATGAAGGAAGAATGTTTCGAAAGTGAAACTCACTTTGAAATAAACGAAAATGATGATAAAACTTGAGTAAAATGTATTTATTTCGTTGCTTTTTGATGCAGAATTCCATATGTGTCGGAAAAGAATCCCCATCGCTGGATCATCCCCGTTATCATCGCCTACCAATTGTGAGTAACTTTTGCAACGTATTTTACTACGTGAAATCGAGGCCGTTTATATTTAATTCTGAATAATCCGCGTTCGATAATGTTGCTTACGAAATGAAATTTCTACAGACTTTTGCAACGCTCGACAGCTTCTCGTGACTTATCGAAGATCGAAACTCGTAAAACGGCGTGCCACTGTTTACCTATTACTATTATCCGAATGTATGTGGTGTATGCGTGTGATTGTAGTCCGTCACACCCTCGTTTTCAAAGCTCCTGAATAAGGGATGGTGTAAAATAGCTCTAGTTCGCCACCAAAGTTCGACGCGAACGTCTCACGAATCGCACACTTTTCATCGAATCAAAAATCTACTTCAAAGTTCGAGCGTTTAGAAATGTGTCCGTGATCCTCGGTCTCCTTTTCAATTGAAATGTCCACGACGTAGGAGTTTTCGAATTCACAGGTAAATTTATTAGCCTTTCCAAAGCAGCGAACACGAAAAAGTTTTCGATTCAAATACTCTTGCTCAGTTCTGCAATATAAAACAATTAGGGCTTGATTTACGGCGCGGAAAGCGAAGAGATGAAAAAATATCTCATAAACTCCCATCCGAGATTCGATAACAAATTATTCTCAGCAAATGCTGTAATTTTTCCCACGCGATGATCGTGCGTGGTGAAATAAAAGACGAGTATAGAGGATACATAATACACATAAACGCAGGGGGCGAAAACCGGCCGAGAGTTTCGAGTGTCAAGAGCCCGGTTGTTATTTACGCCCGCGCAAGATCTTCGTTTTATAAGGCGATAAACGCGCGAGTCCGCGACGGAGAGAGAAAAGAGCAAACTCGCTAAGAGCGAGCTAAAAGTGCTTCGTGACACGCCAAGTTTTTTTAGTATGCGTGCACTTGCACGCGCAACAGTATGCCCGGGCTCCTAAAGTGTAGATTCATTGAGTGACTGAAGGCTGGTAAGTACGACAGTCGACCGAGACTGTCCCTTGAACGGCTATCATAAAGCCATTAACTTTATTGTACCGAGCCGTTAACTCAAATATTACTACTCGCGTGTCGCTGTTCCTTGCGAACTGATTTATTACGCAGATCATGACAAGGCATACGCCATGCTCTTTTTTGAACTCTTAATACAACTACCCGGCGTTGTCCTTTCTTTCGTCTTTAAGGAAACGTTTATTCAATCAATTATACCAGCTGAAATGCAAAAATTGTTGGAAGAAACTCATTAAACTTGATCAGGGTTAATCATACCATTTCTCAATCATCTAATCACGCTAGAAATTATAGTTTCCGCCGGGAAATGAACCTCAGTCATGACTGGCTCTGTTTTTAGATCTGGTCAGACTTTAACAGTCCACTTTTTAGGTTTGATTAGATCAAGTATGATCAAAACCTGATTGGACATGGTCAAATCAAATAAGGTATGCCTAATAGGGCCTGATTCAACCTTCTTGAATTACATAAACATCTTCTAGAATTTATCAAAAAGTTACGGTTAAATTTCTGCTTTGGATTAAATGATTAGGCAGGTACAAAGTTCCTGCTTGATTCGACTTGAATCATTCTTGTTCCAGCTGTTATTCGAACTTCCGGTACGAGAGTTCAGTTTTTCAAGACTATCTATTTTCGTAGCTCGGACCTTTTGAAGCAAAATCGCGAATCAGCCAATTTCACAGCGGCGTAGCATACTCCTCCCTTTCCCAATCTCCCCGCGGATCAGACGAGCGTTTTGCCAGAAGCGATAGCGATGGTTTCGGTGGCTCGGTGACCAATCCTGAGGACGGATTTCCTCTCCGAGCGGGTAGGGTAAGGCGGCGATATTTCAAAGAGGAATAGGTTAGACGATGGAAAGGAAGAGGATATGGCGAGGAAGGGAACGAGAGGATGGACAAGGAGATTCCTCGCACAGAAAGGGTACGCCGGGGATTTTATACGAGTCTCGGGGATTCGGAATGAGAATTTACGGGCGGTCTGTGAAACGTAGGCGAAGACGAGGAAAACATTGTTTCAAATAAGACGTCTTCCACCTCTATTTTACTGCAGTCTTTGCTCTGTAGAGCACATCCATTTTTGAAACGTCCTTTTCGCTCTTCGAAAAAACGAGCTGGGAATGTAAAAAGCGCAAAGCGAAAGAGAATCGAGTGAAATATTAATGAACGTTTTAGAGCTTGGATTCAAACGCCTTTTGTGCCCAAGATTTGACGATTCAAGGGAACTTGATTAATTCAAAGTTTGTTTAAGTGACAATGGGATTTCTAAGATTGACCCTATCCAGATCACATTTGAAACGGCTTCGTATAAGAGATCTATATGCATGTAAATTGGAACATTATTCAAATGCATGTTATTGCATAGCAAGACTTCTTGGCACCTGGCAACTCTGCAGAGCATCGCAGGGCTGCGCATGCGCATCAACATCTTTATGAACTCGTTATTTTACGGAGCGAGGGATAATCAAAGAGCGGTACGTACATATGAGTAGTCGTTACCGTCTTTGCCTTCTGCTCTCGTTGTATTTCTTCGCTGATGTACTTCCCCACTTCGCTACCTCAAATAAATAAGGAATACGTCAATTTTTGTAACAAAAATATGAAATCTGCTCAAAATTGAACACCCTTCTCGACTGAGATGTATAAGTGAGGATTTTTTCGTTTCTGAAGTTTGTTCGGGCTTTCCGGAACTCGTTTCGTCGAACAAATATAGACCGCGGAAAATTGAGATTTTCTCTCGACTGGAAAATGAAGCTTTAAAATTGTGAACGTATAAACGTTCACCACGGTTTTGAATTACGTTGGAAATACATGAACCCCAATTTTGTTGCAAAAAACAAACATAAAAATGTAGAGATCGTTCTAATTTTTGACTCGAATTTGGAGTCTGCAGTCCTCGTGTTGCAATATATAGGAAACATAACTAATAATATTTTTCGAAGACCCAAACTATTGATAAAGACTTTTGTCAAACACGCATCTTCGTTATCTAATAAGAACGCAGTCAATTTTTGTGTTATTCCATAACGTAGCATGCATTTTGTGGTGCTAAGCCCAAACATCCAGAACTGAAACTGCGGGTTTCATTCATTTCTCGTCTAGAATGACGACAAATGAATTATAATTATCAGGGAAACGTTAAAAAGTGCAACTATCAACATACCAGCCGAACAAAACTATTAAAAACGCGCAGTTTCATAAACGCGTCCCAGTTGATTCACGCGCTGACTCGAAAAGCGAGCTCCCTCGATTTTCGTTGGGTCAGGATGCTGACGGTCAGAGACGCGTCTGGTTATTGATCGAACCCGGAATACTCGAAGGGTGGGACCGCCAGTTCAAGGGGTAGTTTTTCCCCGTCTGAAAGCGAGCGGGATTGGTCGGAGCGGGTAAAGATGGCCGCCGTGCACGTACCGGAAACGTGACGCCTCGAACGCAGTCGTGGGTACTGTTCCGAAAAGGGTGGGAAAAGAGGAAGAGGGCGAAGCTCGTTTTTCCTCGCTTTTCTCGTCCTTTTCTTTAGCCCACGGTAAGAAATAAGACTTCGAGGAAAACGGACTCGGAGATCCGGCGACCGGAGGCATTCGGTTTGCTTTTTGTGAAATTTATTACAGCGATATATTCGCATCCATTAGTTGCCTGGCTTCCTTCAACCGCTAGAGCAAAGTACACTTTTTCAGGACACAGCTAGACCGAGCGGTTTCTTCTGTGATGTTCAGCAACAACTTTAGTGTCGCTCGGAACTAATATATTTAAATAGCGTTCTGAAAATAAAGTTTTTGCATCGAATAATTCCTTAATTCGAAAGACTAATTGATGCTTTGCTTTTTTGAATAATTGTACGGTTGTTTCTGTGCGATATTTTGTTGAATGCAGTGCAGTAAATAGAACGTTTTATTTCGCAGAAAATTTCGCTTTATTTTCTTGTCTGATCAAGATTGTCTGGGGTTTTAGGGTGTTTGGCCTTTTACTGTTTTACGGAGACGTTAGATTGCGAGGAAAAATTGATGAAGTAGTTTAGGGCATTTAATTTGCGGATGGCGAATAATAAATCGGATCGAACGACGAATTTTTCAATAATTCTCGAGGTTTTTTAGGCGATTATAAATGTTGTTTAGGTATTAAACGATACCGTTTATCAGTATTCAATTGTAACTTATGCAAATCTGGTAAATTTGTAAAGGAAAGTTGTGAAAACAATTGTTCCGGGAGGCAATTTTTATTCGGTATCGTAACGAGGGAATAAATCGTGTCAAGCGTTAAGCTGACCATTCTACTCCATAAAGTGCCATGATCTAGAAATGTGAACACCTTATTGTCTCCATTCCCACATGATTTCACGCTCTAAAGAGAATTTTAGCACTAAAAACGTAAGCTTTTTCAAGTGTATTCAATTTCGGAAACAAATTTTAGTTACTTTGCAAAAAATACGAAATTATGGACACAGTACTCGAATTTCAATGGGTAAAAAATGAGGCTACTTAAATAAATAAACGAGCAAAAAATTGATCAGTAAAAATTAACGGATTGATGATTAAATAAATAAAAAATTAATAGAAAATGTATCAAAAATATGATTTCGAATTAATTCAATTCCTATCGAAATTCTAAATGAGATTTTAAAATGTAATTTGAACCAAATTGAATTAAAATTTTGTTTCAACTCGGATTTCTTAAATAATTGTACTGAATTCTCTCAGATTCATTTAATAATTGGATACAGATTTCAATTGGACTCCAGTATGCACTGATACCAATTTATTTCGGAGCTAAATATTTGTTTGCATTCATTCTCTGCTCGAACTATTCCTTTGATCCAAAACAATGAAAAACGAAGCGAGCATAGTTTTTTGTCCATAAAATATGGTTGGATTTGACGAAAGGGAATAAGCATATTAAATGGGCATTCCACACTTGATTATTTCGTTCCTAAAAAAGGCAATGGGTCGAAGCGAAAATGGGTTTCTTCACGCAAGAACCCAAATGCGGTGATATATGATGCGCCGTCCGTCAGCGTAGGCAAATGTTGCGAATTTTGACATTTATCGTGCTACATTTTAAGCGCGACGACCGATCGAAACTAATGGTAAAAGCATTAGCGACGAATTGTCAGTGTTATACAGGCGATATAACTTTGAGAGACCATAAACTCCTCGTATAGCGTCATTGCGTACTTACGTGTAACCTTCTGCCATACAGTACACGTGCAGAAGAAAAGCACGCGACACCGGGACTTCACATTTCTGAGTTCAACTCCTGAGTCTTCGGTTTCCGTAATTGAAACTTCCCTTTTCTATTCGAAGCTCTTCAAAATCGCGGAACGCAATTTCTTGCTCGAGCGCGACTTTGTTCCGCGGTATTTTCAGAAATGTGTTTGTTATCACGAACGAAAAATTAATTAAAGATTAATTAAAGCTGGAATAAATTGAAAGGGGACATTTTATGAGAGTTTGGAATAACTGAGCACTTAATTTCACGAGGTTTCGTACAAGATGGCGGAGAGTGCTTTCAAGGAGCGAGGGAATACAGGAGGTTGAGGACACTTGCCCTTCGAGACGCGGTCGATACCGCGTCTCCTACAAGAGGCAATGTTGCCGCTGAGCTCCCTTGGAATTCTGTTCCTTCCACGGACGAGCTCATTTGCGATAAAACCATCACACTCCGCGCAACACATCTCTCTTCTCCTGGAGTCATAAATGTTAATGGTATCTCAAGATTTTCTCTTTCATTATTTAAATTTAATTTTCGTCCACTTCATTTCCATCATTCAAGAATTCCTTCCGAATAATTCTGTTCAACTCCAAAGGAAATAAACGCATTTAGGTATCGATCGGAAGAAGCGGGTCGATTTTTTGCGCCCGGAAAACTTTTTGCGTATAGCCTCGAAAAGAAAAAGCTCAAGGAACGCCGGGAACTCAAGGTTTCGATTCTGAGTCTCTACTAGCGATACGAATAATTCTTACTGTAAAATGTAGAACGTGACTCGTTCCGATGGTTGCAACAAATTTGACGTTGAAAAAACCGGCGAGCGTGCAAATTCTTTGGTAAGCAAGAAGAAAATCCTCCAAGTGGCACGCGCTCGTCCCATTTCGCTCTCGATTTCAGTGTTTTTATTGCGCCTCTTAAATTCGCATTTATGAGCTCTTATGTTCTCAACCGGCAGCGTCTATCGTGGCTCGAATGTGAATATAACGTTACGTGGGCAACCTAAGACAAATCGGCGCGTGAAGTTAAATGGGTGATAAATATGATAGATATCCCCAACAATTGCAATCGTAAATACTTGGCAGGATAAAACGACTGTCCCGCATTTTTTATTAACTCGACGAAACGCGTGACGCTCAAGTTCAATGGCCAATCGGTTTATTATACGACGTGTCTATCGCTTCGCGCTACGGTATTTAATCTATAGCCACGAACTTTTCCTTTCGCACAATAATTATAGCACACTTTTGGAACTTAACGAGCTCGGGAGTCGCGACTTTTTTAGCATGCGAAAATGGACGAGTGCAACAGCGCCGAATCTCGAGTATATTACACTTTGGCGAGACTTTTAGATGTAATAATAAGAGGCACGTCCGTTGCGAGCGCAACTCATTGTCGTTGTTTTATGCTTTCGTTTCTAAGACGGCAAATTTATTGCCCTGCAGTTTCGAACTTTGTATCTCAAAACGATGATCAACGATAAATTATGGCTTTACGAACCAACCATGAGCCGCTGTTTAAGCGCGGTTGCTGTCCATTTAAGCCTAACTGCCTATAGATTACGTTGCTATAAAATAATCAACATAAAACACAATGTGAGAATCGCGCGCTCTTCGTCACTGTGAACCACGGCCGATGAAATTATTTTTAATAACCATGAATCGTATTTCGACCTTCGCGAAGGAAAAAACGCTTCGCGAGCTCTTGCATAATTTATGGTGAACCGAAGCCCGAAAAAATAGCGATTTGAATTATGTGATTGCTACTTTTAATGGCGAATTTTCAAAATAAACTACAACAGTTTTACATAATCCTACAAAACGTGTCGTGTCTTATTCCTCGAGCAATTCCTGTTAACAAGCGAATTAATGTCTGGGTATCAATCACGGCAATTATTTCCTTGCGATTTCGAATTTTTCGAAACGCGCCTCGTCCTAATGAAATTATTAGCCGCTTTTTCCAGTAAATAAATCAAGACGGTCCGCGCGGCAACATGACATTAACGATAAACATGGCAATCGGAGCCATTCGGAATTTCAACATCTTAATGATAGTATCGCTCGGATTAAAGCCGGGAGAAGAAGTGCAAATGAGATAGGGCAAAAATGCGCGGGCATAAATTTTCGTAAAAATCGACCGACGCGACGAAACCGCGTCGAAGAGAGCAGCCATCATGAGAAGCCAGCGGTGAACGTCCAATTAAGATATCCACATCTTTCGTGGGCTGGACTTTGCATTTCCATACGAGCCAATGGCTTAAATTAACCCAACCATTTTTTCTCCCTTTCTCTCGATCCGATCCGAAGCCGAAGATTGCAAACTTTAGAAAACCTATAACATAAAAAAGAATAGATTTTAGACCATTCGGATACTTCGCGTACAGAAAAAAAAAGCCTTCACAAACGAAGCGAAGCGCAGAAAATTGATGCCGAAGGTTTTCAATCCCGTTTACAACTGCAATTATTGGATCGGAACTAGTAAACTTATCACCATCGGCCTGAGACAAAACACCTTGAGCACTTGAGCATAGTCGTGAAGCGAGCGAGAGCTGTTCGAAAAAAAAGCGAATCTAGACACGCCTCGCGGTTGCAGCGTGCAAGCTGGCGAGCAAGAACACAAGAACGTCCCGATTTAGCGTGACGGTAACGGAGCAGGGCGAAATGACGGGTCTTGAGAGCGAGCCGGCTCTCGGGGCATTAAGCGCGTTTCCAAGAGAGGCGGAGGGGCCCGATTGACGTTCCGCGGCCCTTTGTCTCGTGGCCATTTTAAGTGGCAATGGATATCGAGGCGAAGGAGCTCTAGTGACTCAATCAGGCAAGAGCACGAGAGGGGGAGGAGATAAGAGAAGCGAGCATCTGTCATCGATGCTCACCGGCATTTTACAAAGTATAAGACCGAGATATTGCCGCAGGTGCTACACAGAAGGCAGGCCGCAGGTAGATACGGGGGGCGCCTGATTGGCCTGCCTCAGTCTCTCGTTCCATCCTACGGTTACGAGTCAGAGAGAGGAGCCAGGAGGCGGTTGTTGGCTGCACGTATTGCTCGTCAGTTGCTTTGCCGAGCCCGGTATAGTTCGAGCAAAAGCATAGTTAATCCTCTTGGCCAGCGCAGCAACCTGCCGCCACAGCTGCTGCCAAGATTTCCCAGCTACACTCGAGTATTTCTGACCCGCGAGACAACCCGCTCCTAAGAAACGAGAACCAAAGAACGAGGGAGCGACAGTCACATGCGATACGTGCGACTGCATGCGTTCCATGCGTTACCGCATCCCTCGCAATTTTGGGGACATTCGTACGCGCGAGGTTGCCAGAACTGCCGGAGGGAACGGCTTGTTCTTGAGCCTCAAGAACGATGTCCTTGAGTCGTTTTATCCCGGGTACCGATGTCCGTGACGCTGATACGTGCCCAGTGTGACCTCAACGATTCTCGGGTGTTTCAGCGAGCGAGGAATCGGCAGGCATGGACTAGCCGCACACGAAACGACGACCCTAGGAAGGGAATAGGGAACCAGCCCCTCCCTTCGGAGTCCTGCTACCCCCTTGGAAAACATTGCGATATCGTTGCCCAGCAGCGACCTCTGCAACGCCATCTTAGCCGAAAGGTGAGTGAGCTTTGCGGACTTTTTGCCGGTTTATTGCGTTGCTTCACTTGATTCATGTAACGTTTTTTTTATCTTTTTCTGTATCAATAAAATTGGTACAAGGAAAATCCTTTCAAGGTGTGCTACTTGTTTTTCCTTGGCGGCGGTATTTGTCCGTTTGAATGACAGTATCTTTCTAATCCGTCGAGATTTATTATCGTTACGAAGAATGCATTCAAAGTGAACGTGCAATTAGTCTTGCTAAGTATTTGGTAACATGCGCTCTTGATTGGCTTGATCTATTAAGTTTACGACGTTGCCAGAAAGAAAAAGCAAGCTGGTGGACAACGCGATGAAATGAACTCTCTTTGCGTAAAGCTAATGAAGTTGTACCTAGAGATTTGCGAAATTTATCCGTTGGTATAACTGTTAATTGTTTACATTTTTCCACGTGCAATAAATATTGAACTGTTTGAGAAAAGGTGTGATCAAAATCATATTCTGGAGGTAACGTATGGTAATATTCCATTTCAGGGAGCAATCCTGTTTGAGAACATTACCATGTTTATTACATTGAAATTGAAGCATTCTTTTGGAAGAACCATCGAAGAAAATTATTATTCCATTGATGCTCCATAAAGCATTTTTAATGACTTGAAGGTTGAGGTCTTCTGTTCGTAGTTGCATTTTTATCCGGGAAAACATGGTGAAATATCTTATCGGCGGAAGAAGGATTTTAATTTGATAAAAAAATACTAAAAATACATACTTTTTAATTATGCTTTAAAATGACGCCAAATTTGAGCGGAAATAGCAATTTGAATAGACAAAATAAAACAAAAGTTACGAATAAACGAATCAACGAAAAAATTGGATCAAAAAATGAATGATAAATGTCCATTAAAATTTGATTGCACATTAAATATTTGTATACTTTCGTTTATGTTTCCCGTAAAGCAATGACGGAACTTTATTAAAACTCTCTCTCTCTCGAAAAAATGCACTCGATAACATTTTTATTAAATTTTCATTCGCGTGTAATAAAATGTTTCTCGATTATAATTGCATGAAAATAATAATCCCCAATGTCATAAGAACCGTGTGAATTCCGGCATTGGTCCAAGACACGATCTTTATTAAGCTTGGTCTATGAGCTAAGGCCTCATTAGTTGGTAGAAGGGAAGCCACGACGAATAGGCGCCTGGAAAGATTGCGAACGCGTGCAGTTCTGCCGAGAGCTTCGTTTTACGATCGTTCTATGAGCGCGCGTGCATGTTCAGCATTATTTTGTTCCTCATCGCAGAAACGCAGACAACGTTCCAGCGGCCAGTTGCCGCAACGAACCGAGCACTGGCGAGATATAAAGTGTATAAAATAACGCCGCTATCTAAATTACTGGCCGCTGATGATTACACGCACCAACATCAGAGGGGCCCAAGCGCTTATTATGTACCGTGTTCTGCGCTTCCATCTTCCTCCTGATCCTTTAGATTTGTATGCGAGTACACATCGACAATGAGAAAAATGCTACGCGAGATAATGCGTGGATTGGTCGAAGTAATGACCACGGTCATTAAGAAATAATTCATTTGAAATATTGCAAAACAGCTCGAAAGCGAATTAGAATTTTTTCATTTTGTAACTGAAGATTATAAAATTTAAAAACAAGACGACTTTGTTCGAATTTCGATCGCATTTTTGGATCAACTTAAGGTGGATCGATACTTTAATGCAAGGGCGAATTGAAAAAAATATTTATAATGCAACATAATCAATTACATTTAATATGTGAGTATAATTTATTCAACAATATCTTCTTCTTCATGAAAAAAAATACGCGAGTGAAAAAATTGTACAAAA
>JABFQM010003507.1:0-11573 GCA_022816865.1 Zelostemma sp. ZL-2020
TTGTGTTAGTTCTCTTGTGTGTGTCTTTATCAGGTGTTTGTGCCTGTGCCTTTGCGTTTCTTCTCGTAGCTTACTTTTGTTTGTTGTTCGATGCTTTTGAGCTCGGTGTTTGGGTTGGATGCTGTTATGTTAACTTTTTGTGTATCTTTTTTTATTTCTTTGCGTATTTGGCTTTTGTGATGCCCGGTGTCTGTGGAATAATATCGTGGGGACGGTATTATGGTGGTTTTGCGGTGGGGGGGGCAGAAAAGAAGACTCTTTGAGCTGAAATTTTCGAGCTACTTCGAGCGTATTCAAGATGGCCGTTCTAAAAATGTCCTTAATATCATTAGTATTCAGTTTCGCACGGTGGCACGTCTGTCGTATTCAAATGATCCTAGAAATACGGCAAAACACGTAAGATATGAGGGGGGGGGGGCGAGCACTCTCGTTTCGTGCCCAAACAAGAAAGAGATATGAAATATACGTACTGAAGCAGCAGCCCCGAAAAAAAATGAAAAACTCGAAACTTTATTGGGTTGAAAAAAAAAGGTCGGTGTAAAAACACGCGAGTTTGAGTCGAGCCGCGATATCGCTCATTTCTCCCACACCTCTTCGATGCGCTTCCCGCGAGTTGCGCAACAGGTCCGCGGCAGGACAATGAGGTCTTTCGCGGTGCGCTCTTTTCTAGCTCTCCAGAGTCAAGTTTACTCGTGGATTCATTCGCGATGCTTTTGAGGTCCGCGCGGGGTCCCCCGTTGTAGCCCCGTAACCCCCCGCATTCGTCATTTGCCTTTCAACACACGGGCGCGCGAGCGCGCTGCGCTCATGACTACGAGAGTGTCGATACATCGCGCGAAGAGGGGCGTGGAGGGGTCGGCACGCCGGCGGGAAATGGCGGGAAAAGGGAGGAGGGCGACGAGGCGCGGGAAGGAGTGGACGGGCGAGCGATTCAACCTCCTTTCACTTTCAACGAGCTAGCGCTCTGCATGCTGTTTCGAATATGTACGAGCAGGCCAGCGCAGTCAGCACAGCCACAACGGCGACGTCGATGATGCTCGACCATGCTTGAAAATAAGCAACGCCATTAATGGCTCACTTATACAGGCCGCGTAAATTTCCTGGCCAATCACCGCAATTTTTTTTTCCTCTTCTTTCGCCCCCCGTGATACTTGCGCGCCTTCTTAGCCTTCGATCTCGTCCGTGACGAACGAAATGTTGGCCAACGGGGCTAACGGGGCAACGGGGGAGGGGGATCTCTTTAATTGCCGCAGCAGCCCTTTCTTTTTGCTTCGAGTATAGGTATTCTAGTATATATGTGTACAAAAGTCGAATAATGTGCGAGAAATCATGAAATTCGTGGGCCCTCGCTGCTTGGGCGCCTTAAAGTATGCTTCTTTTTATCCAACGAAACACATTGTGCGCGTTAGATTGCGAAACACCGCGCGTCCGATTAAAGAAGCCGTGAACCTCTCTCTCCTCCTTCCTCCTTCAAACGTCAAACGTCAAACGTCGCTCCGTCTATATTTTCGTCGGAAATTTCCCGTTTCGTAGGCAAAGCGGCGCGTGAATTTCATGTATCAGGGCTAAAATAGCGCACCGAGAGCGGAACGGAATCCCGGCCTTTGACCTACTTGGATGCGTTCAGTCGCGACTTCCGCTTTCAACGGTTACGATCGACACATGCGACACGTTATGATTATTGAGAAAACTTGCTTTGTCAAAGTCCGCGTCTCGCCATCGCCTTTCGAGACAACTCGAAGTCCATAAGATGTATCATATTCATTTAAAACAACATCCTTTTCCCCTTACCCTGTCGCAACGCTCAACAATTTCAGCAGCGATTGTTCCGAGCGACTGATAATTGATCAGATTTACGGTATAAAAAGAGCCGTCGAGGCTTATTAATGATTCGATATCGGCCGTAAAAGTTGAGTATCTTCGAGATCTTTACATGGAAAGATTGGCCAATCGGAGCCGGCAACATCCTGCTTATAATTCTCATTAAAGTAAAGAGAAGAAGATTCCTGCAGATAAAACTGGGTACAAGTGTAGTGCCGGGGCTACGTATGACTGTTGGAATCTCAATATCTCGCGCGTTGCTTCGAAAAGCTAGGAGTAACCGGGATGAATTCCAATTACACGCCGGGCTGACAGTCGGCTCATTGTTTCCGAACCGACAGCGCCAGCAGCAAAATCAGCAGCAGCAGCAGCAGCAGCCTCAGCGATAATATTAATCGTCGTTATCGTTATTATATATTTGCCGCGATTATCATAATTATTGCCATTATCATTGTTCTCCATCTTGTTATCGAAAGACCATTATCTCGTCCACTCCTTGATCTTATTCTCGAGTCCGGCTCTGCTTTTACTTTCTTTCGTCTCTCGTATCTTCGGCCTCTGACCCCCTTTTTTTCCGCGCTCGATAACCTACATCACATCCGACTTTTAATTGCTCGCGGTCAAGTTTAGGTGACACGGTAACTATATAAAAGGTAGTAAAATTGTCTTTTGATTTCAGCCGTGCGAGCGGATCGGATGCGAGGTGGTAGAAACAAATTCGGACCAATGTACAAGAGGGACAGGGCGCGAAAGTTGCAGCTGATGCGGCAAAGGCAATTAGCGCTGCAGACGATTCGCGGGAGCCTGGGTGACCCGTCCAATTATCCGTCGTCGGTGACGCCTTTTCTGCACATCAAGCAGGAGATCCAGATACCTCAGGTTTCGAGCCTTACCTCGTCGCCCGATTCAAGCCCGTCGCCCGCGGCCGTGGCCGCGGGTTTAGTCACGACGCAAGCGGGCAGCGGTGGCGGTGGCGCCGGCCAACACCAGATCATAGCCCCGTCCTCGCAGACGGTGAGCATTTCCGGCGGCGTCGGCGTCGGCGTCGGTGGCAATCACCTCCACAACAATCCCAACCTCGACCAGAAACTCTGGGCCGCCAACTCGACGACCCCAAGTCCTAAGGGCTCGTCCTTTGGTTTTGCCGATCAGCAGTCCAGTCATCACCATCATCATCATCATCCGCACGGCGACGGCGGTACCGCGAGCGGTGGTGGCGGTGGCGGCGGCGGTAACGGCGGCGGAGGCGGCGGTAGTAGCGGCGGAGGCGGTGGAGGTGGCGGCGGCGGCATTAATCCAGGTGGCGTTGCGACGCCCTCGACCGTAGCCACCCTCAAAACTAGTCCCATGATAAGAGACTTTGTGCAAACGGTCGACGATCGCGAGTGGCAAGCATCTCTCTTCGGCTTGCTGCAAAACCAAACGTACAATCAGTGTGAAGTGGACTTGTTCGAACTCATGTGCAAAGTGCTCGACCAGAATCTCTTTTCCCAAGTCGACTGGGCGAGAAACTCCGTCTTCTTCAGGGAACTCAAGGTTGGTACCAAGAAGCCAAAATTCTGGAATGTAGCATTAGTCGTTGTAAATACGCGAGCTCGACTCGCGCAAACGCGGATCGAGGTCCGTTTGGAATGTAATAATATGGTTCGAAAGTAAATACTTGCGCCGCGGAGACATTGACGTAATACATCAAAAGACAATATTTTACACCGGCACTGACGCGTTAGTTACGAGCAGCCGATAAGTAACCCGTTGCTGGGCTGCCGGTGGCGCGCGCGCGCGCGCGAGCGGCGAGCGGCGAGCGGGGATGTGAGGTAACCAGCGGCGTTGCACAATCACTGAATGATTTCAAGCATCGCCTCATATCTGGGTCATAACGAGATACGTTTCTAGGTTACAGCAGTTACCCCAAAGCGGCGACGGCGGCTCCACAATAATAATTATCACCACTGTCATTGTATCGCCGATGCAATACTTTTTCTTTTCTTTTTTTTTTAATTGGACGTATAGGGTGATTTTATCGCAAGAAAACGTACGCGTTTCGCTTTTAAACCGCGCTCTCTGGATAAGACTTTTTTTCTCTCTTCGACGCGCTATATTAAACTATTCGAATAGAGTTATGAAAATATGAATTAATAATCGAATTGCGTGTCAAGGTTGACGACCAAATGAAACTTCTTCAACACTCCTGGTCGGATATGCTGGTGCTGGACCACCTTCATCAGAGGTTACACAACAATTTGCCGGACGAGACGACGCTACACAACGGCCAAAAGTTTGATCTCCTTTGTCTCGGCCTACTCGGAGTACCTTCCCTGGCGGATCTCTTCAACGATCTGTCCTCCAAGCTTCAAGACCTGAAATTCGACTTGTCCGATTACATCTGTATGAAGTTTCTAATGCTGCTCAATCACGGTGAGTCGATTAATCATTCGAGCGTTGAAATCAAAGCCGGAGTAGAAAAAGCATTGAATATTCTTTTTCGTGAATGTACAACCGACAGAATTTAAACAATCGATAACGATTTTAATCATATTTAGACGTTCGCGGTTTGGTCAACAAGAAACACGTCCAGGAAGGTCACGAGCAGGTGCAACAGGCGCTACTGGATTACACGTTGACCTGTTATCCATCGGTACCCGTAAGTTTGAGCCAAGCCGTACACGTTTGACCTCAACTTGACACATATTTAAAATGGCCCTTTTGACTTGCCAACAGGACAAATTCAACAAGTTGTTAGCAGTATTACCGGAGATCCACGTGGTCGCGAGCAGGGGAGAAGATCATCTTTACCAGAAACACTGTAACGGCGGTGCGCCGACGCAGACTCTGCTCATGGAAATGCTCCACGCGAAACGGAAATGAAAAGGCAGGCGGCTCTTTTTCGGGGACGATCCTAACTTGGAAGAACGTCGATGCCACGGACGGAGGTGGTGGCCTCCCGAAAAGGCTGATCATGCATACCTCACATTATCGTCGTTGCCGTCGTCGCCTCCGCCACCGCCGTTTAGGTATAACGTTATATCAACACAACGTTTCACGTACGTTAGAGGGCCCTGGTTCGCGCAACACCCAATGCGAGATACTACCGACACACTTATTGAAATCTATATATACATATTGTATAGAGCCACAAGTATATACATAGCGCATTGCACACGTGCATTGGAAACATACGGAGGAGCAAGAAAACATAAGTATGCAAATGGCATGTACGATGGATATAACGCGACGATTGCGACGACATATATGTATATTTTCTATAATTGACGTTCAAGTTTTAGAGATGTATCCATGGAGCAATTGTCCGCGGTGGTGCGGGCAATAAAGGGCAGGGAATAAGTAAGCGAGATGCCTTGAAAAACAGTACAAAGGGTGGTGTTTAAGCAAACAATTATTGGTCAAAGGGCAGGCAACTTTTGTCTAAACGAGTATAAAAACTATTTTTCTAATATACCCTTAGATGCGATATTTTAATGTTTAAGCGTAACTTTATTGAGAATACCACTGAAGCCTTGCTCTCACGTTCTTTTTTTTTTCTTTTTTCTTTTTTTTTTCAATGAGTATCAAAGACGCGAAAAATTGTGCGCAGCGGCGCGCGTGCTTCCGCCGCCCCCGTTTGACGATCGAAACTCTCCGCGCTATTGTCGGGACCAGTCGTGACTCTATACTCTATCGTTTAACCGTGCTAAAATCTTTCTTCTCGAATTCGATTAGTCCTGTCCTTAATTACGCATGCGCACCAGCAAATTTGGTCTTTTTCGCGAATCGTGCGAACTATTACCTTTTGTAATTTACGCGCACCATCATTGTACGCACCAATGGACGCGTTGGGTACAAGAATTGTCGACAGTTGTTTTTTTTTAATCGTTTCAAACTAGCTTCGATTATATTATATTGGACGATAATTTATTGACGTGCGTTTAAGTTGTTGAAAATGCAAAAAAATCTTGCATCCAAGGCGTTGCGTTTGGTTTCAGTAATTCCACCAAACAATGTTTGTGGTGACATTCTTTTATTTGACGCATAATCGGTTTATTGACTAGATGCGAAACTTTTTTGCAAACGCTTGTTACTCGTGTTTTCGTTGGGAAAGGAAAACAAAAGTGTGTATAAATCTATATTTGTAAAGATACAAAAAATGGTACTATTTTGTAGGATTACTTACACTTATATTTGTAAATAAATGTGTACATAAGATGTAAATTTATCGATACATAAATTTTCAAAAAGCAAAGAGCACTTTTATCGCTGGAAGATTAGCTTCCAAGATCAAATTTATCTTATACGGAGAGTTGCGATCGGCGGTGGTGGGGGGGAATTGATTGAAAACATGATGAAAAGAAAATGGAATGAGCCGCTTATTATTTGTAATCTCCGGCTCTCTCGCCGGCCACACTCGTGCTTTCGCAAGGGATTCAACGGGCATACTTGAGTGACAGGGAAGAAAATTGATTGTGATATATGTACATGTTACACAGAGACCGGAAGATATTTTCGCTTACAAAAGAAAAGTTGAATACGCGACACGAAAGGGTAATTTCGGCATTCCCTTCTTTTCTTTTGTCGCGTATCACTCGTGCGACGCGCGCGCACACACGTACACACACCCATACAACACGCATACATACACACATACACGGATACACGCAACTTGCACACAGCAGGGCTACTACTATTAATATATCAATGTAAATACTAGTTAACACATTCCAATTTACGTTGTATAGCGCATACGAAACAGGCGAGGAAACAATGTTACATATGTAATTACGAGATATTTTGTGTATAGTTTTATTGAAATAAATATATTTCTGTTGCTTACTGAAAATAAAGGAGAACGAGTCGTTAGCTACTTGAAACGTCCTTGCTAATTTGACAAAACTTTTTAATTTTTACGCTTTCCTTTCCTTGATTTTTTGCCATCTCGTTTCGAAACGAGATGGACAAATTTACTTAAATTCTTCGCCGCAGAGCTGCACTTGACCGGCCATTTATCCATGCGTAACCATTAATTTTATTTTATTCGACATTATTGAATCACATTTGAATCGTTTCTCTCTTGCTCAAGAAACAAGCATTTTTTCTCGCCCCTTGTTCTCTCGAGTCCACTTCGCAGCAGAGATGACTTTTTTCCCTCCCTCGTTTAAAAACAAGGCGATATTTTTCTACACAACTGCAAACTCGTAAAGTCGTAACTCTCATTCATCGGAGCAAGGTTTACGTGGTCCTACAAAATTAATTGATAAATATAATGATTGAGGATATATCGAAATGAAGAACGATATTATCGAATTGCAGTCGTTAAAATTGTAATTAAATATTTACCGTACGTTAAGATTATACATATATATATATATATACTAATCGAATTATTTTTCACTCATAGATTGTTGTAACGATTAATTATTACTGTTAGACGATAGTCAGAAATGAATTCTTCAGTGCTGTGAAGGTTGTCTTTTCGCGACGCCTGTGGTACCTAAATAGTAAGCCAATTGATTGGTGGTGCGTCGCTCGGTTATACGAAAAGCGTGTTGTTATAATAATGTAGCGTAACGTCGCGACAAAAGCAGATTTTAGAAAATTGTACTTTCGTTGAATTCTGTTTTATTGAAATCATCGAAATGTTGAAAGTGTTAATTATTATATTCGGTCAAGTCGAGCATCCCGAGTTGAATGTCTCCGTGAGACGTCGCGTGGATTTTGTTATATTTTCGTTGTTACGTTTCTCGTTATCAAAGATGCCTTGACGCTTTTCGCATAATCCGAGTGTCGCGAGCGACATCGCTATAGAATCGAGAGCGAAACGTGGCATATAGGCATGGAATCGAAACGGACGACGAGCAATGTTCGGTGGGTTCTTTGCTCGGCCGCGCTTTGCACTACTACTGATTTCTGCGGACTTTTGAATGAACCAAAGTTAAAAGCTTCCTCGGAATTCCGCAGATTCGTTCCGCAGCTCTTCAAGAGAAAGTACCTGACTGTATAATAATAATAATAACAATAATAAGTAACAACAATATAATAATGATAATGCTAATAAAGAAGAATGCTATTTTACTATTTTTTACTATTTATCGATGATAAAAACCCCTCTGCGGTTTAGTCGTTAATTGCTAAGCTCTACGATGTTACGATGTACATATTATCCACGTGCTTGTGCCGTCGAGCAAAGATTCTGCCTTTTGTATATTGAGAAAAAACGTCATGATCAAACGAAGAAAGTTTTTCGACGTTTTTAATGATCCTCGATTAAAGTTGATTAAACGAACCGAATAACGTTTCATGAACAAATTCGTCAACTTGGGTAGTTTTTTCTCAAAATTTGCTCCAGTTTCTTCGTACGGATTATGGAATCGAAAAAGAAAGTAGTTGGCGTAATTCGTTAAACAACGGTGAATGTTTCGTAGCAACAGAAAGAACAATTTTTTCTATCGAAAGGGTTAACCGTACCGATGGGATGCATCTGAAAAAGCGTGATTTTCGGTTAATCCTTGAGAATAGGGAATAATTGATCCGGACACGAATGGCTACCTCCTCGTAACTGTATTAAGTTTTGTACTTTTACATTTTTAGTAACCGCATACCTCAGTACAGACGAAAAGGACAAAAATCTCAATAAGCAGCAGCAACACGCACTCGGAAAACACAATTTTATCTTTTCGGTGAAATTGCATACCCTGTTTCACTCCAAATATCCTAATAAAATTATAGTTTGATTAGGTTGTTCCCTTGATTTTCATATTATATGTATGTTGGACTCCTTTTATTCCAATGCTTTCCTAATTAACAAAACAAGTGATCAGAGATCAAGTCCACAAACGCAGTTCCCTGTTTTGTAAATTCTTCGAATTTCGCGAATCGCTCCGACGCTCGATGTAAATTATTGTGTTAACGCGATACGCGCATTGCATCGAAAAACATAAAATAATTAGGCGGAAGATTGGAATTATCGAGTTGATGTGCAAAAAGCGCCGGAGAGTTTTATTGTAGACAAATTTCATGTTCATTCAGTCCTTTTGCTGCATTGCTTATGACTGCGGGCAAATGGCGACGAAGAGTGCGAGAGCTAATGTTTGAACATCGAGTGACGACGGAGTAATTATTGTATATAATCCACATACCAATCGGCAAAGCGTCATAACAATAATTCGAATTTCTAGCTTTAATAAAACTCATTATATTTGTACTACTACGTGTTCATCCCTATTTTTAAACTTCCGATCCGAAGATTTCCGTTGTCTCGAGTATGTTCATTGAACGGTAATACTTGTAATTAGATTATCATAGTGTAAATACAAAAAATACAATGTTACGTACATTGTGTTGACGATTGATGTACAATTTACTAATTACATATACATAATTGGCAAAATCATCTTGTTCGACAACGTCGTTTTCTTTTTTTACTGCCAATTTTCTCGAGGCATATAAGAGAGGAAAGGAAAAAGAAGAGATTTCATGCGTCTTTGACACTGCCATTACGAGGTGGCAGTTATAAATTATGTAGAAAACAAACGTCTGTGAATGTAAATATATCTTTATTATTATTAACATATAACTGTATTTTTCTCAAGTCTTTGAAGATTACGAATTTTTGAATGAAATCAAAAAGATATTGAAATGAAATTGTTTGGCATTTCAATAAAACGAATCGAGACAATTTAACAATTTTCAAATTGAAATTGAGTTTGATAAACAATTTCGTAATATCGATGAATACGATTATTTATATTGAAAATACTCTTTTAAAACATAAGCAAAAAAAACAAGTTCGAAATTCATTGCAAAACTATTTACAAAATATTATGTACAATCTTCAAATGACATTTTTCAAATATTTATGCGCAGTCTTATTGCTGTGTTTCAAAACGAAATCAAGCCTCTAAATGGCACAAAATTTCGCGCTATTAACGGTTTACAATAATGCAATAGGCAGCAAACTTGAAGGTAAAAAAGTCACACGATCATACTTGATTGCAAAAAACAATTAATGTGGGTCTGTCTTTAGGTACTCTTCGTAAGATTTTTCATTCATCAGATTCTCGACTTGTTCCATCTCGGCAATTGCAATTTTAAAGAGCCAGCCTTCTTCGTAGCAGGACGTGTTTATCAAATTTGGTTTATTCTCCACAGCTTCGTTCTTTTCCACAACTTTGCCACTGAGAGGACTAAAGAGTTCCGAAGCTGCTTTCACGGATTCAAGCGCGCCGCATTCCTCTGTTTAAATTACAAAATCGACACGTTTCAATTGAAATAAATACCTATACTTCTAGAACATATAATGATAAATTTAAGATTACAAAAAGTGAGAAATTACCATCTTTTTTAATGAGCGAACCAACGTCTGGAAGTTGAGCGTACACCACATCTCCAAGAGCTTCTTGGGCATATTCGGAGATGCCCACGGTGCCAATTTTGTCATCAATTTTTATCCACTCGTGTTTCTCCGTGTACAATCTTTCTGAAACTGTAGAAAAACACAGTTCACGTTGCAGTAAGACTTGGCCTTATTTTTTACGTCCACTAAAACAGATCGCGGCGAAATAGTTTTCCAAACATCTCGGATTGAAATTGCCTATTTGACCTACTTATCTTTGTACCAGCTGATAAATGGAATTATGTACTTGTATACAATTTTACGCACATCGTGCACGATCGTGAATCGAGCATGACAATTTTTTTTATCAAGCATAGAAACTTTTTGCTCGAGAGCAATAGCTTTCGTCTCGTGTGTAGCAATCGCGAACGAGGAAATAACGTGATGAAAACGTGCCAGTTGAAATATTCTTTTATCGAATGATTGTATCTCGTGTTTTCGATCGGCAGTCACGGAAAGATTCGTTGAAAAACAAATGGTCGAATAATGAACAACGGTTTCGCATCGCCTCGACATTGATAAACTCTAAGCTTGATAAACTGGATTTCATCATGTTTCTCATCTCTCACGAGAAATAAAGCCCAATTTTTGCTGAAAATCCTCGTACCCTCATGTGCCCTTTGCTATCACCAAATATAATATTCCAGTCGTCGACAATTGCACTATTTTTTTCCTTCATCACAAATTTAAAATTATATCGACATGCCCCTTTAATTAATTTTAAATTCCAATAAAATTACAAAATAAGAATTTGTTGGAGTGATCTAGGCGTATAGCAAATTTAATTCTAGTAATAACGGCCGCGTGCTTGCAAAATTGTTTACCAATTTAGTCCTAATTGATAAATAAAAGAAATAATAAAAATTGCAAAGAAAATATTATTTAAGAATTGAGGTAAAATAATGTACCAGTAACATGCCAGTAGTAGTAGTTGGCCAACCATGTAAAATACTCGTGCAATAACTGGGTTTAACGGGTTAAAAGTGTGTCTTTTCTCACCAGGTCGTTGTAAACATTGACATGTTGAAATAAATCGTGAGACCGGATGCAGCGATTTCGATGTCATTGTCGAAATTACCGCGCATCTTGCGAGTCTCGTAACCAATCTAGCCATTTTTGAGCTATCTACTACACAAGAATTAATTTCCGTAGTGCTACAATTTATTCGCGGCTTACATTAAAAAATCTGTTTTAACCTACTGATAGTCATATGGTCACGACTGGTAGTGTAGGGGCAGTGTAGCACTGTGGCCAGATCGGACACCGCGATTTTCCTACACGAACGCGCGCCGTGTTCGTGTGGAGAAAGAAAGATGACATGCGCGCTCCCTCCCTCCCACTTACACAAGCGCCCATGTACGTGTGGAGA
>JABFQM010003508.1:0-11576 GCA_022816865.1 Zelostemma sp. ZL-2020
TCTTATTTGAAGACTCTTGACAGGTGTCTTTTTCTAAAATAGTTTTGAAATGGTTTAAGTTGTGATACTTCATAATATCTTATTTTAAGACACTTCTAAATGTCTTATTTGAAGACATTTGGAGATATCTTATCTTAAGATACTTTGAAATATGTTATTTTAAGACTCTTCGATATGTCTTGTTTTAAGACACTTTTTAGGTGTCTTCTTCTGAAAATAGTTTTGAAATGTCTTATGTTAAGATACTCCGAAATATCTTGTTTCAAGACACTTCAAAATGTCTTATTTAAAGACACTTCGAAATGTCTTGTTTTAAGACACTTTTTAGGTGTCTTCTTCTGAAAATAGTTTTGAAATGTCTTATGTTAAGATACTCCGAAATATCTTGTTTTAAGACACTTTAAAATGTCTTTTTTTAAGACACTCCGAAATATCTTGTATTGAGACACCTTTAGAAGTGTCTTGTTTTAAGATATTCGCGAGGTGATCTTAAAATAAGACACTTCGGAGTATCTTATTTTGAGACACATGAAAATATCTTATTTTCAGACACTTCGGAAATACTTATTTTAAGACACTGCGAAATATCTTACTTTTAAGACACTTGGGAATATCTTATTTCAAGACATTTCATATTTCGAGACAATTTTGAATTCGAAATTTTACAAGTGTCTCAATTTAAGACATTTCTGAAGTTTCCTATGTCAAAACACTTTCCAAGTGTCTTATTTTAAGACACATCGAAGTATCTTATTTTAGGACACTTCTAGAGTGTCTAATTCGACATTTCGAAATATCTTATTTTGAAACATTTTCACGAGTGTCTTATTATAAGACACTTCCAAAATGTCTTAGTTCAAAACACTCTACAAGTGTCTTATTTTAAGACACATCGAAATATCTTATTTCGAGACACTTCTAGAGTGTCTAATTTAAAGACTCTTTGAAGTATCTTATTCCAAGACATTTTTACAAGTGTCTCATTTTAAGACACTTCAAGTGTATTTTAAGACACTACTAGAGTGTCTTATTTGAAGACACTGCGAAGTATCTTATTCCAAGACATTTTTACACAAATCTCATTTCAAGACGCATCGAAATATCTCATCCTAAGACACTTTGAAATATCTTATTTTAAGACGTTTTTACAAGCGTCTTCTTTTAAAACACTCCAAGTGTCTTATTTTAAGACACTTCTAAAGTCTCTCATTTCAAAACGCGCTTCCAGTGTCTTATTTTAAGACACATCGGAATATCTTATTCAAAGAAATTTCTGTAGTGTCTTATTTCAAGACACGTAGAAATATCTTATCATAAAACACTCCCAGAGTGTCTTATTTCGAAACACTTCGAAATATCTCATGTCAAGACATTTTCACAAGTGTCTTATTTTAAGACACTTTCCAAGTCTCTTATTTCAAGACACTCCAAGTGTCTTAGTCAAACACACTTCCCAAGTCTTTTATTTCGAGACACAAAAGTGTCTTATTCCAAGACACTCCAAGTGTCCTATTCCAAGACACTTCCCAAGTGTCTTATCGCCAAAAACAATCCCTTCAGGTCAGCCTTTACCGCGGCTTCCTCGCGATCTGCCACAACGACCAAGAACAGCAACACCTCAGCAACGTCGAGCGCTACGTCGAGGTCGCTTCCGGTTTCTGCATGCGCGAGTGGCGCCGCCTCCCCCATATCGTCAGCCACATCCACCTCCCCCTCCTCCAAGCCGCCCAGCAAATCATGGAACTCCAGGAGGCCATGCAGATCCACCAGGGTTTGGCCCATGGCCGGAGTTCCTCCCTTCACGACATGAAAGCGATCGTGAAAACTTGGAGGAACCGGCTCCCGGTTATCGCGGACGATTTGAGCCACTGGAGCGACATTTTTACCTGGCGCCAGCACCATTACACTTTCATTTCGAACCATTACGATCGCAATGCCGGGAACGTCGCGGGCCAGGAGCAGAACCCGAACCAGTCGATGCTGGGCGTTCACGCGAGCGCGCAGGCGATCATTCACTTCGGGAAAATCGCGAGGAAGCAGAATTTGTGCGGGGTTTGTTTGGAGTCGCTGAGCAGGATCTACACGATCCCGAGCGTGCCGATCGTGGACTGCTTTCAGAAGATTCGCCAGCAGGTCAAGTGCTATTTGCAGATGGCCGCGGTTTCCGGGAAGAACGAGCTGCAGGAAGGACTCGAGGTGAGTGTTTTGGAGGGTTTTCGAGCGTTTCTTTTGAGGGGCTTTGGTGTGGGGGGACTGGGGTGGCGGGTTTTTGAGTTTTGGGTCGTTGGTTTTTGAGTTTCGGAGTATTTGAGTCTTGAGTCTTTAGTTTTCGAGTTTCAAGTCTCGAGTCTTGAGTTTTTAGTTTTAGAGTCTCGAGTTTTTGAGTGGTGAGTCAAATCTTTGAGTTTTGAGCCTTCAGTTTTTGAGTTTCGAAGTATTTGAGTCTTGAGTCTTGAGTTTTTACTTTTCAAGTCTCAAGTTTTTGAGTTGTGAGTCAAATTTTTGAGTTTTGAGTCTTCAGTTTTCGAGTTTCGAAGTATTTGAGTCTTGAGTTTTTAGTTTTAGAGTCTCGAGTTTTTGAGTGGTGAGTCAAATTTTTGAGTTTTGAGTCTTCAGTTTTTGAGTTTCGAGTTTTCAGTTTTTGAGTTTCGAAGTATTTGAGTCTTGAGTTTTTAGTTTTCGAATCTCCACTTTTTGAGTGGTGAGTCAAATTTTTGAGTCTTTAGTTTTCGCGTTTCAAGTCTCAAGTCTCAAGTTTTTGAGTTTTCAGTCAACTTTTTGAGTTTTGAGTCTTTAGTTTTTGAGTTTCGAAGTATTCGAGTCTTGAGTCTTGAGTTTTTACTTTTCAAGTCTCAAGTTTTTGAGTGGTGAGTCAAATTTTTGAGTTTTGAGTCTTCAGTTTTTGAGTTTCGAGTCTCAAGTTTTTGAGTTTTGAGTTTTCAGTTTTTGAGTTTCGAAGTATTTGAGTCTTGAGTTTTTACTTTTCAAGTCTCAAGTTTTCGAGTTGTGAGTCAATTTTTTGAGTTTTGAGTCTTGAGTTTTCAAGTTTCGAAGTATTTGAGTCTTGAGTTTTTAATTTTCGCGTTTCAAGTCTCGAGTTTTTGAGTTTTTAGTCAACTTTTTGAGTTTTGAGTCTTAAGTTTTCGAGTTGTGAGTCAAGTTTTTAAGTTTTGAGTCTTAAGTTTTCAAGTTACGAAGTATTTGAGTCTTGAGCTTAGTTTTCGCGTTTCAAGTCTCAAGTCTCAAGTTTTTGAGTTTTAAGTCAAGTTTTTGAGTTGTGAGTCAAATTTTTGAGTTTTGAGTCTTCAGATTTTGAGTTTTGAGTTTCGAAGTATTTGAGTCTTCAATTTTGAGTTTTCAAGTCTCAAGTTTTTGAGTTGTGAGTCAAGTTTTTAAGTTTTGAATCTCAAGTTTTCAAGTTTCGAAGTATTTGAGTCTTGAGTTTAGTTTTCGTGTTTCAAGTCTCAAGTTTTTGAGTTGAAAGTCAAGTTTTTGAGTTGTAAGTCAAGTTTTTGAGTTTTGAGTCAACTTTTTGAGTTTTGAGTCTTCAGTTTTTGAGTTTCGAAGTATTTTAGTCTTGACTTTTTAGTTTCAGAGTTTCAAGTCTCAAGTCTTCGAGTTGTGAGTCAAGTTTTTGAGTTTTCGAGTTTCGAAGTATTCGAGTCTTGAGTTTCAAAATTGAAGGCGAATTTACGGGTTTTGTGTTTAAGTTTGAACTTTCAGTTCCAAATCTCCAAATTTTCAAAGTCCCCCAACTTCCCCCTCAAATTCCACGAATTCGTACGAATTGTTCAAGGTCATTGAGTCGACGAACCTGAAATACTTCACCAAAGAAATGACCGCCGAATTCTACGCTTTAAAAGGGATGCTTTTGTCCCAAATCGGCCGTTCCGACGACGCCAACAAATCGTTCTCCTCAGCGGTGCAACTCCATGACACCCTCGTCAAGGCCTGGGCACTTTGGGGCGATTACCTCGAAAATCTCTTCACCCGGGACGCCAGACAAATCACCATCGGCGTTTCCGCGATCACCTGTTTCCTCCATGCCTGCAGGCACCAAAATGAATCGAAATCGCGGAAATATTTGGCAAAGGTACTGTAAGATATGAAAATGAAAATGAAGTATTTGATTTTAAGATGTTTTGAAGTGTCTTGGCTTAAGATACTTCTGTGACTCGAGTATCTTATTTTGAGATACTTCCAAGACACTTCTAAACATCTTACTTTGAGATACTTTCAAGACTCTTCTAAACATCTTATTTCAAGATACTTCTAAGACACTGCTAAACATCTTAATTCAAGACACTTATAAACATCTTACTTTGAGATACTTCCAAGATACTTTTAAGACACTGCTAAACATCTTAATTCGAGACACTCCCAAACATCTTACTTTGAGATACTTCCAAGACACTTTTAAACATCTTATTTCAAGATACTTTCCAGACACTTCGAATTTCTCATTTTAAGATACTTCCAAGACACTGCTAAACATCTTAATTCAAGACACTTGTAAACATCTTAATTCCAAGAAACTTTCAAACATCTTATTTTAAGATACTTCCAAGACACTGCCAAACATCTTGATTCAAGACACTTCTAAACATCTTACTTTAAGATACTTCCAAGACACTTCTAAACATCTTACTTTAAGATACTTCCAAGACACTGCTAAACATCTTAATTCAAGACACTTCTAAACATCTTACTTTAAGATACTTCCAAGACACTTTTAAACATCTTACTTTAAGATACTTCCAAGACATTCCGAAACATCTTACTTTAAGATACTTCTGAGACACTGCTTAACATCTTAATTTAAGACACTTCTAAACATCTTACTTGAGGATACTTCCAAGATACTTCTAAACATCTTACTTTAAGATACCTACAAGACACTTGTAAACATCTTACTTTAAGATACTTCCAAGACACTTTTAAACATCTTACTTTAAGATACTTCCAAGAAACTTCTAAACATCTTACTTTAAGATACTTCCAAGACACTTTCAAACATCTTATTTCAAGATACTTCTAAACATCTTACTTCAAGATACTTCTAAGACACTTGTAAACATCTCACTTTAAGATACCTACAAGACACTTCTAAACATCTTACTTTAAGATACTTCCAAGACACTTCTAAACATCTTACTTTCAAATACTTCCAAGACCCTCCTAAACATCTTACTTTAAGATACTTCCAAGACACTTCTAAACATCTTACTTCAAGATACTTCCAAGACACTTTTAAACATCTCAATCCAAGATACCAAACCGCGAATTCCAAACGTTGACCGCAGGTCCTCTGGCTCCTGACCTACGACGACGACAAATTCTCGTTAATGGAAGCCGTCGACAAATACGCGGTCGGTGTACCCCCGATTCAATGGCTACCCTGGATTCCCCAGTTGCTCATGTGCCTCGTACATTACGAGGGCAACGTCATATTGAACCTCCTCAGCCAAGTCGGGCGAATGTTCCCGCAAGCGGTTTATTTCTCCATCCGAACGTTGTATTTGACGCTGAAAATCGAGCAGAGGGAGAGGTACAAGAGCGCCCACGACGGCGGGGACGCCCGGGGCGTGCCGAATCTCGCGAACGTACAGGGAGCGGCGGAAACGGGCCCGATTAGGGCGACGCCGCCGATGTGGAGGTGCTCGAAAATTATGCACATGCAGAGGGACATTCATCCCACGATTTTGTCCAGTTTGGAGGGGATCGTCGATCAGGTGAGGGTTTCTTTGTTTATGTGTAGATGAGACGTTTGTGGGTGACTTGAAATTAGACGCTTGGAAGTGTCTTGAAATAAGACACTTGGAAGTGTCTTGGAATAAGACACATAGAAGTGTCTTAAAATAAGGCACTTGTTGGCGTCGTGAAATGGGATACTTAAAAGTTTCTTAAAATGAGGCTTGAATGTGTCTTATAATAAGATACTTGAAAGTGACTTGAAATAAGACACTTGTTGGTGTCTTGGAATAGGACACTCAAAAGTGTCTTAAAATAAGACACTTGCGAGTGTCTTAAGATAAGGCCCTTGAAGGTGTCTTAAAATAAAACACTTGAAAGTGTCTCAAAATGAGACGTTTAGAAGTGTCTTGAAATAAGACACTTGTAAGTGTCTTGAAATGAGATACTTGGAAGTGTCTTGAAATAAGACACTTGGAAGTGTCTTGAAATAATACACTCGCAGAGGTTTTGAAATGAGACACTTGTAGATGTCTTGAAATGAGACCTTTGTGAGTGTCTTAGAATGAGACACTGGTAGGTATCTCAAAATAAGACAAGCGTCTTATTTGAAGACATTTTTACAAGCGTCTTATATTAAGAAATTTTCACAAGTGTCTTATGTCGAGACATTTTTACGAGTGTCTTATTTTAAGACACTTCTATAGTGTCTTATGAAGATACTACCGAAGTATCTTATTTTAAGACACTTCGAAACATCTTATTTGAAGACCCTTCTAAAGTGTCTTATTTTAAGACACATCGAAATATCTTATTGTAAGACACATCAAAACATGTTATTTTAAGACACTCCTGAAGTGTCTTATCAAGACACTTTAACGCATCTTATTTTATGACACTTGGAAGTGTCTTAAAATAAGGCACTTGTAGATGTTTTGGAATAAGACACTTGTAGATGTCTTAAAATAAGACAAGCGTCTTAGTTTAGGACATTTTCACGAGTGTCATATGTCAAGACATTTAAGTGCTAAATCACTTAGTGCTTTTAGTTTTGAAACTGAAATAAGACACTTCAGAAGAAGTGTCTTGAAATACGATGTTTCGAAATGTCTTAAAATAAGATATTTCGATGTGTCTTGAAATAAGATGTTTCGAAGTGTCTTAGAATAAGACACTTATGAAAATGTCCTGAAATGAGACAATTTAGAAGTGTCTTAGAATAAGATATTCCGATGTGTCTTAAAATAAGACACTTATAAAAACGTCTTGAAAAAAGACACTTTAGAAGTGTCATAAAATCCGATGTCTAACAAAGTGTCTTAAAATAAGATGTTTCGAAGTGTCTTAAAATGAGACACTTTAGAAATGTCTTAGAATAAGACACTCATAAGAATGTCTTATTTCGCGACACTTGTAGATGTCTTAAAATAAGACACTTGTAGATGTCTTGAAGTAAAACACTTAAAAGTGTCGCGAAATAAGACATTTAGAAGTGTCTTAAAATAAGACTCATGTAGGTGTCTCAAAATAAGACACTTGAAAGTGTCTTGAAATGAGATTCTAGGAAGTGCCTTCAAAATAAGACACTTGAAGGTGTCTTAAAATAAGACACTCAAAAGTGTCTTAAAATAAGACACATGTAGGTGTCTTAAAATGAGACACTCTGAAACATCTTATTTTAAGACATTACCAAAGTGTCTTATTTCAAGACACTCCTATAGTGTCTTTTTTGAGGCACATCGAAACATCTCATTTTAAGACAATTAGAAGTTTCTTGAAACAAGTCATTCAGAAGTGTCTGAAAATAAGACATTTAGAAGTGTCTTGAAATAAGACATTTAGAAGTGTCTTGAAATAAGACACTTGTAGGTGTCTTAAAATAAGACACTTCAGAGTATCTAAAATAAGACACTGAGAAGTGTCTTAATAGTGTCTTATTTCAATAAAAATAGTGTCTTGAAACTTAATAGTGTCTTGAAATAAGGCACGTGGACGTGGACACTGACGGTGTTTTATAATAAGACACTTGGAAGTGATTCAAAATAAGACACTTGACGTTGACTTGAAATAAGACACTTGTAGGTGTCTTAAAATAAGACACTCAAAAGTGTCTCAAAATGAGACACTCGACGATGTCTTAGAATAGGACACTTCCAAGTGTTTCATTTCAAGACACTACTTGGTGTCATATTTTAAGACACTTCTAAGTGTCTTATTTCAAGACACTGTCGAGTAAATAAATAAGACACTTGTAGATGTTTCAAAATAACACACCTGTAGATGTCTTAAAATAAGACATCTAAAAGTGTCTTAAATCAAGACCATTGTAAGTGTCTTAAAATAAGACACTTGTAGGTGTCCCAAAATAAGACACTCGTAGATGTCTCAAAATAAAACATTCAAAAGTGTCTTGAAATAAGACATTTAGAAGTGTCTTGAAATGAGACACATGTAGGTGTCTTGAAATAAAACACATGTAGGTTTCTCAAAATAAGACACTTGAAAGTGTCTTAAAATGAGATTCTATGAGGTGTCTTTAAAATGAGACACTCGGAAATGGCCTAAAATAAGACACTTGGAAATGTCTTAAAATAAGACACTTGTAGATGTCTCGAAATGAAACACTCAAAAGTGTCTTCAAATAAGACATTTAGAAGTGTCTTCAAATAAGACACTTGTAGGTGTCTTAAAATAAGACACTAAGAAGTGTCTTGAAATAAGGCATTTAGAAGTGTCTTAAAATAAGACACACGTAGGTGTCTCAAAATAAGACACATGTCGGTGTCTCAAAATGAGACACTTTAAAGTGTCTTAAAATGAGATTCTAGGAGGTGCCTTTGAAATAAGACACTTAGAAGTGTCTCAAAATAAGACACTTGTAGATGTCTCAAAATAAAACATTCAAAAGTGTCTTGAAATACGACATTTAGAAGTGTCTTAAAATTATACACTTGTAGGTGTCTCAAAATAAGACACTTAAAAGTGTCTTCAGATGAAATTTTAGGAGGTGCCTTCAAAATAAGACACTTAGAAGTGTCTTAAAATAAGACTCTTGAAAATGTCTTAAATTGAGACACTTGTAGATGTCTAAAATAAAACATTCAAAAGTGTCTTGAAATAAGACATTTAGAAGTGTCTCAAAATCAAACACTTGTAGGTGTCTCAAAATAAGACACTTGAAAGTGTCTTAAAATGAGATTCTAGGAGGTGTCTTAAAATAAGACACATGCAGGTGTCTCAAAATAAGACACTCAAAAGTGTCTTAAAATGAGATTCTAGGAGGTGCCTTCAAAATAAGACACTCAGAAGTGTCTTAAAATAAGACACTTGGAAATTTCTTGAAATAAGACACTTGTAGATGTCTTGAAATAGGACACTCAAAAGTGTCTTAAAATAAGACTTTCAGAAGTGTCTTAAAATAAGACACTAAGAAGTGTCTCGAAATAAGACACTCAAAAGTGGCTTAAAATGAGATTCCAGTAGGTGCCTTCAAAATAAGACACTCAGAAGTGTCTTAAAATCAGACCTTCAGAAGTGTCTTCAAATAAGACACTCGCCGGTGTCGAAAAATAAGACACTCGAAGATGTCTTGAGGGAAAAAACCGTTCGCTAATTCTCGAAAAATCGCGCAGATGGTCTGGTTCCGAGAAACCTGGTACGAGGAAGTTTTGCGACAGCTGCGACAAGGCTTGGGCAAATGCTACGCCATCGCTTTCGAAAACCGCGGCGCCGTCAGCGAGGCCACGATCACGCCCCACACCCTGAATTTCGTGAAAAAACTCGTTTCCACCTTCGGCATCGGAATCGGTACATTCCCATAACACGAATCGACCGAACGGCGGTTAAAAACTCGTTTCATCGTTCGTTTTTTTTTTTTTGAGTAGAAAACATTTCGTCCTCGCAAAACGTGACCACGTCTTTCGGCTCGGCGGCCTCGGAGTCGCTGGCGCGACGGGCCCAGGCTACGGTGCAAGACCCGGTCTTCCAGAAAATGAAGGGCCAGTTCACGAGCGACTTTGACTTTTCCGTGCCCGGGGCGAGGCTGCTGCATAATCTGATCAGCAAGTTGAAGAAGTGGATCAAGATCCTCGAGGGGAAGACGAAGCAGTTGCCAAAGTACTGGGAAAAGCGACGAAAATGAATGGATGGAGCTTTTTAATGTGTTTTTTCGTCGCTTTCAGGTCGTTTTTGATCGAAGAAAAGTGCCGGTACCTGAGCAACTTCAGCCTCAAGAACGCGGAGGTCGAGCTGCCCGGAGAATTTTTGCTCCCGAAGGTACGAACGATTTTTATTCTCATTTTTGGAAGAAATTCACGAGTGTCTTGAAATAAGGCGCTTGGAAGTATCTTGAAATAAGACACTTGCAAGTATCTTAAACCAAGACACTTGACTATCTTCAAAAACCCTCGAAACAGTCTTCAAAAGTATCTCGAAAACACACACTTTCAAATCACCAATTTTCGAATCAATTTTGAGATACTTTCGAGTGTTTTCTTCTAAGATACTTTCAAGTGTCTTACTTTAAGACGTTTTCATAAGTGCCTTTTAATTTAAGACACTTCGAATCATCTTATTTTAAGACACTTCGAAACATCTTATTTTGAGACACTTCTAAATTGTCTCATTTCAAGACATTTTTATAAGTGTCTTATTCTAAGACATTTCTGGAGTGTCTCATTTTAAGACACTTAAAAACATCGTATTTTAAGACACTTCTAAAGTGTCTTATTTTAAGACGTTTTCATAAGTGCCTTAATTCAAGACACTTCGAATCATCTTATTTTGAGACACTTTGAAACATCTTATTTCAAGACACTTCTAAAGTGTCTTATTTTAAGACACGTCGAAATATCTTATTTTAAGACACTTCTAAATTGTCTCACTTTAAGACACTTTGTTAAACATCGTATTTTATTACCCTTCTGGAGTGTCTTTTTTCAAGACGTTTTTATAAGTGTCTTATTTTAAGATACTTCGAAACATCTCATTTTAAGACACTTCTAAAGTGTCCTATTTTAAGACACGTCGAAATGTCTTATTCTAAGACACTTCTAAATTGTCTCATTTCAAGACATTTCTAAAGTGTCTCATTTCAAGACACTTCGAAACATCTTATTTTAAGACACTTTGCTGAACATCGTATTTTATGACACTTCTGAAGTGTCTTATTTTAAGATGTTTTCCTAAGTGCCTTAATTCAAGACACTTTGAATCATCTTATTTTAAGACATTTCGAAACATCTTATTTCAAGACACTTCTAAAGTGTCTTATTTTCAGACGTTCTCATAAGTGCCTTTATTCAAGACACTTCGAATCATCTTATTTTAAGACACATCAAAATATCTTATTTTAAGACACATTAACGGTGTCTTACATCAAGACATTTTTATAAGTGTCTTATTCTGAGACACTTCTAAAGTGCCTCATTTTAAGACCCTTCGAAACATCTCATTTTAAGACACTTCGTTAAACATCGTATTTTATGACACTTCTGAAGTGTCTTTTTTCAAGACGTTTTTATAAGTGTCTTATTTTAAGACACTTCGAAACATCTCATTTTAAGACACTTCTAAAGTGTCCTATTTTAAGACACATCGGAATATCTTATTCTAAGACACTTCTAAATTGTCTCATTTCAAGACATTTTTATAAGTGTCTTATTCTAAGACACTTCGAAACATCTTATTTCAAGACACATCGAAATATCTTATTTTAAGACATTTCGAAACATCGTATTTTAAGACACTTCTTCTAAAGTGTCTTATTTCAAGACGCATCGAAATATCTTATTCTAAGACACTTCGAGATTGTCTCATTTCAAGACTTTTTTCTAAGTGTCTTATTCTAACACACTTCTTCAGTGTCTATTTTTAAGACACTTCCA
>JABFQM010003509.1:0-11575 GCA_022816865.1 Zelostemma sp. ZL-2020
AGATATGCGACTTCAAGTGTGAGTTTAGAATACACGTAACCATGTTTCCTTGACATCAAATCGTAATATCTTCTAAACTATAAGAGCTAGCGAGTCCATTCTACCGGGAAAATGTAGGTGTTCGAAATGCGAACAAAATAAGCGCAAGACGAGAAAAATCGGACGTATAGTTCACAAGATATGCAACTTTAAGTGTGAGGTTGAAATCTCACTTCACCATGTTTCCCGAACTTTAAATCGTTATAACTTCTAAACTATGAGAGCTAGCGAGTCTATTCTACAGGGAAAATAAAGGTATGTGAAATACGATAAAAATTAGCGCGAAACGAGAAGAATCGGATGTATATTCTACGAGATATGCGACTTTGAGTGTAAGTAGAAAAAAAACACGAAACCATGTTTCCTGAGCTTCAAATCGTTATAACATTTAAACTATAAGAGCTAGAGAGTCGATTCCACCGGGAAAATGTATGTGTTCGAAATACGAACAGAATAAGTGCAAGACGAGAAAAATCGGACGTATAGTTCACGAGATATGCAACATCAAGTGTGAGGTGAACATCTCACTCGACCATGTTTCCAAGCTTCAAATTGTTATAACTTCTAAACTATGCGAGCTAGAGAATCTACTCGACCGGGAAAATGTAGGTATTCGAAACACGAACAAAATGAGCGCAAGACGGAAAAAATCGGACGTATAGTTCACGAGATATGCAACTTTAAGTTTGAGGTTGAAAGCTCACTAAACCATGTTTACTGGGCTCCAAATCGTTATAACTCATGAACTATGAGAGCTAGCGATTCCATTCTACCGGAAAAATGTAGGTATTCGAATTCCCAACAAAATAAGCGCAAGACGAAAAAATCGGATGTATAGTTCACAAGATATGCAATTTTATGTGTGAGGTTGAAATCTCAATATATCATGTTCCCTGACCTTCAAATCGTTATAACTTCTGAACTATGCGAGCTAGAAAGTCTATTCTACCGGGAAAATGTAGGTATCCGAGACACAAACAAAATGAGCGCAAGACGGAAAAAATCGGATGTCTATTATACGAGATATGCGACTTCAAGTGTAAGATTAAAATATCACGTAACCACGTTTCCCTGACTTCAAAGCGTAATATCTCCCAAACTATAAGAGCTAGCGAGTCCATTCTACCGGGAAAATGTTAGTATTCGAAATACAAACAAAATGAACGCAAGACGAGCAAAATCGGACGTATAGTTCACAAAATATGCAATTTTATGTGTCAGGTTGGAATCTCACTGAATCATGTTCGCTTAGCTTCGAATCGTTATAACTCCTAAACTATGAGAGCTCGAGAGTCCATTCTACCGGGAAAATGTAGGTATTCGGAATACGAACGCAATGACCGCAAGACGATAAAAATCGGACGTATAGTTCACCAGATATGCAACATTAAGTGTGAGGTGGAAATCTCACTCAACTATGTTTCCGAGCTTCAAATCGTAATAACTTCTAAACTATGCGAGCTAGAGAGTCTCTTCTACCGGAAAATGTAGGTATCCGAAACGCGAACAAAATGAGCGCAAGACGGAAAAAATCGGACCTATAGTTCACGAGATATGCAACTTTGAGTGTGAGGTCGACATCTGACGAAACCATGTTTCCCGGACTTTGAATCGTAATAACTTCTAGACTATGAGGGCTAGCGAGTCCATTCTAGAGGGGAAATGAAGGTATTCGAAATGCGAACAAAATCGGCGCAAGACGAGAAAAATCTGACGTATAGTTCACGAGATATGCAACTTTAAGTGTGAGGTTGAAATCTCACTAAACCATGTTTCCTGATCTTCAAATCGTTATAACTTTCAAACTAAGAGACGTAGCGAGTCCATTCTACCGGGAAAATGTGGGTATTCGAAATGCGAACAAAATCAGCGCATGACAAGGAAAATCGGACGTATAGTTCACGAGATATGCAACTTTAAGTGTGAGGTTGAGATCTCACTAAACCATGTTTTCGCGGTTCAAATCGTTATAACATCTGAACTATGCGAGCTAGAGAGTATATTCTACCGAGAAAATGTAGGTATTCAAAACACGAACAAAATGAGCGCAAGGCGGGTAAAATCGGACGTATAGTTTACGAGATATGCACCTTTGAGTGTGAGGTTGGAATCTCACTAAACCATGTTTTGTAAGCTTTAAATCGTTATAACTTCCAAACTATGCGAGCTAGAGAGTCCAAACTACCGGGAAAATATAGGTATTCGTAATACGAACAAACTGAGCGCTAGAGGAGAAAAATCGGATGTCTATTATACGAGATATGCGACTTCAAGTGTAAGTTTGAAATATCACGTAATCACGTTTCCCTGACTTCAAATCGTAATATCTTCTGAACTATAAGAGCTAGCGAGTTCATTCTACCGGAAAAATGTAGGTTTCCAAAATACGAACAAAATAAACGCAAGACGAGAGAAATCGGACGTATAGTTCACAAGACATGCAATTTTATGTGTGAGGTTGAAATCTCACTAAATCATGTTCCCTGAGCTTCAAATCGTTAGAACTTCTAAACTATTAGAGCTACAGAGTCCATTTTACCGAGTAAATGTAGGTATTCGGAATACGAACGAAAAGACCGCAAGACGAGAAAATTCGGACGTATAGTTCACGAGATATGCAACTTTAAGTGTGAGTTGGAAATCTCACTCAACCATGTTTCCGAGCTTCAAATCTTTATAACTCTGAAACTATGCGAGCTAGAGAGTCTATTCTACCAAGAAAATGTAGGTATTCGGAACGCAAACAAAATGGGCGCAAGACGGGAAAAATCGGACGTATAGTTCACGAGATATGCAACTCTGAGTGTGAGGTTGAAATCTCACGAAACCATGTTTCCCGAACTTTAAATCGTTATAACTTCTCTACTATGAGAGCTAGCAAGTCCATTCTACAGAGGAAATAAAGGTATTCGAAATACGATAAAAATTAGCGCGAGACGAGAAAAATCGGATGTATATTCTACGAGATATGCGACTATAAGTGTAAGTTGAAAAAAACACGAAACCATGTTTCCTGAGCTTTAAATCATCTTAACTTTTAAACTATGAGAGCTAGAGAGTCGATTCCATCGGGAAAATGTAGGTATTCGAAATACGAACAGGATAAGCGCAAGACGAGTAAAATCGGACGTATAGTTCACGTGATAGGCCGTTTTAAGTGTGAGGTTGAAATCTCACTAAACCATGTTTCGTGAGTTTCGAATCGTTATAACTTCCAAACTGAGAGAGCTAGAGAGTCCATTCTACCGGGAAAATGTAGCTATTCAAAACATGAACAAAATGAGCGCAAGGCGAGAAAAATCGGACGTATAGTTCAGGAGATATGCAACTTTAAGTGTGAGGTTGAAATCTCACTGAACCATGTTTCGTAAGCTTCAAATCGTTATAACTTCCAAACTATGCGATCTAGAAAGTCCATTCTACCGGGAAAATGTAGGTTTTCGTAAAACGAACAAAATGAGCGCTAGACAAGAAAAATCGAATGTCTATTATACGAGATATGCAACTTCAAGTGTAAGTTTAGCATATTACGTCACCATGTTTCCCTGACTTCAAATCGTAATATCTTCTAAACTATAAGAGCTAGCGAGTCCATTCTCCCGGGGAATTTTAGGTATTCGAAATACGAACAAAATTAAGGCAAGACGAGAAAAATCGGACTAATAGTTTACGAGATATGGAACTTTAAGTGTGTGGTTGAAATCTAACTAAACCATGTTTCCTGATTTTCAAATCGTTATAACTTCTGAACTAAGAGACCTAGCGAGTCCATTCGACCGGGAAAATGTAGGTATTCGAAATGCGAAAAAAATCAGCGCAAGACGGAAAAAATCGGACGTATAGTTCACGAGATATGCAACTTTGAGTGTGAGGTTGAAATCTCACGAAACCATGTTTCCTGAACTTTAAATCGTTATAACATCTAAACTAGGAGAGCTAGCGAGGTCATTCCACAGGGAAAATAAAGTTTTTCGAAATTCAATAAAAATTAGCCCGAAACGAGAAAAATCGGATGTATATTCTACGAGATATGCGACTTTAAGTGTAAGTTGGAAAAAACACGAAACCATGTTTCCTGAGCTTCAAATCGTTCTAACTTTTGAACTATAAGAGCTAGAGAGTCAATTCCACCAAGAAAATTTAGGTATTCGAAATACGAACAGAATGAGCGCAAGACGAGAAAAATCGGACGTACAGTTCGAGAGATATGCAACTTTAAGTGTGAGGTTGAAATCTCACTGAACCATGTTTCGTGAGCTTCAAATCGTTATAACTTCCAAACTATGCGAGCTAGAGAGTCCATTCTACCGGGAAAATGTCGGTATTCGTAATACGAACAGAATGAGCGCTATTCGAAAAAAATCGGATGTCTATTATACGAGATATGCGACTTCAAGTGTAAGTTTGAGAAATCACGTAACCATGTTTCCCTGACTTCAAATCGTAATATCTTTCGAACTATAGGAGCTAGCGAGTCCATTCTACCGGAAAAATTTAGGTATTCGAAATACGAACAAAATGAACGCAAGACGAGAAAAATCGGACGTATAGTTCACGAGATATGCAACTTTAAGTGTGAGGTTGAAATCTCACTAAACCATGTTTCCTGAGCTTCAAATCGTTATAACTTCTTAACTATGAGAGCTAGGGAGTCCATTCTACCGGGAAAATGTAGGTATTCGAAATCCCAACAAAATGAGCGCAAGACGAGAAAAATCGGACGTATAGTTCACAAGATATGCAATTTCATGTGAGAGGTGGAAATCTCACTCAACCATGTTTCCGAGCTTCAAATCGTTATAACTTCTGAACTATGCGAGCTAGAGAGTCTATTCTACCTGAAAAATGTAGGTATTCGAAACACGAACAAAATGAGCGCAAGACGAGTAAAATCGGATGTATATTCTACGAGATAAGCGACATTAAGTGTAATTTGAAAAAAACACGAAACCATGTATCCTGAGCTTCGGATCGTTATAACTTTTAAACTATGAGGACTAGAGAGTCGATCACAAATCTCACTGAACCATGTTTCGTGAGCTTTAAATCGTTATAACTTCCAAACTATGCGAGCTAGAAAGTCCAATCTACCGGGAAAATGTCGGTATTCGTAATACGAACAAAACGAGCGCTAGACGAGAAAAATCGGATGTCTATTATACTAGATATGCGGCTTCAAGTGTGAGTTTGAAATATCACGTAACCACGTTTCCCTGACTGCAAATCGTAATATCTTCTAAACGATGAGAGCTAGCGAGTCCATTCTACCGGGAAAATGTAGGTATTCGAAATACGAACAAAATGAACGCAAGCCAAGGAAAATCGGAAGTATAGTTCACGAGATATGCAACTTCAGGTGTGAGGTTGAAATCTCACTAAACCATGTTTCCTGATCTTCAAATCGTCATAACTTCTAATCTAAGAGACCTAGCGAGAACATGCTACCGGGAAAATGTAGGTATTCGAAACACGAACAAAATGAGCGCAAGGCGGGAAAAATCGGACGTATAGTTCAGGAGATATGCAACTTTAAGTGTGAGGTTGAAATCTCACTCAACCATGTTACGTAAACTTTCAATCGTTATAACTTCCAAACTCTGCGAGCTAGAAATTCCATTCTACCGGGAAAATGTAGGTCTTCGACATGCGAAAAAAATCAGCGCAAGACGGGATAAATTGGACGTATCGTTCACGAGATATGCAACTTCAAGTTTGAGGTTGACAGCTCACTGAACCATGGTTACTGAGCTTCAAATCGTTATAATTTCTAAACTATGGGAGCTTGGGAGTTCATTCTACCAGGGGAATGTAGGTATTCGAAATCATAACAAAATGAGCGCAAGACGAGAAAAATCGGACGTATAGTTCACAAGATATGCAATTTCATGTGTGAGGATGAAAACTCACTAAATCATGTTCGCTGAGCTTTAAATCGTTATAACTTCCAAACTATCATAGCTGAAGAGTCCATTCTACCGGAAAAATGTAGGTATTCGGAATACGAACAAAATGACCGAAAGACGAGAAAAATCGGACGTATAGTTCACGAGATATGCAACTTTAAGTTCGGGGTTGACGGCTCAATAAACCATGTTAACTGAGCTTCAAATCGTTTCAACTCCAAAACTAATAGAGCTTAAGAGTCAATCCCACCGCGAAAATGTAGGTATTCGAAATACGAACAGAATAAGCGCAAGACGAGAAAAATCGGAGGTATAGTTGAAGAGATATGCAACTTTAGTGTGAGGTTGAAATCTCACTAAACCATGTTTCCTGATCTTCAAATCGTTATAACTTCTAATCTAAGAGACCTAGCAAGTTCATGCTACCGGGAAAATGTAGGTATTCGAAATGCGAACAAAATCAGCGCAAGACGAGAAAAATCTGACGTATAGTTCACGAGATATGCAACTTTAAGTTTGAGGTTGAAAGCTCACTAAAGCATGTTCACTGAGCTTCGAATCGTTATAACTTCTAAACTATGGGAGCTAGGGAGTCCATTCTACCGGGAAAATGTAGGTTTCCGAAATCTCAACAAAACAAGCGCAAGAAGAGAAAAATCGGACGTATAGTTCACACGATATGCAATTTCATGTGTGAGGTTGAAATCTCACTATATCATGTATTCTGAGCTTCAAATCGTCATAACTTCTAAACTATGAGAGCTAGAAAGTCCATTCCACCGGAGAAATGTAGGTATTCGGAATACAAACGAAATGACCGCAAGACGAGAAAAATTGGACGTACAGTTCACAAGATATGCAACTTTAAGTGTAAGGTTGAAATCTCACTCAACCATGTTTCCGAGCTTCAAATCGTTATAACTTCTTAACTATGCTAGCTAGAGAGTTTATTCTACCAGGAAAATGTAGGTATTCGAAACACGAACAAAATGAGCGCAAGACGGGAAAAATCACACCTATAGTTCACGAGATATGCAAGTTTAAGTGTGAGGTTGAAATCTAACGGAACCATGTTTCCCGAACTTCAAATCGTTATAACTTCTAAACTATGAGAGCTAGCAAGTTTATTCCACAGGGGAAATAAAGGTATTCGAAATACGAAAAAAATTAGCGCGAGACGAGAAAAATCGGACGTAAAGTTCACGAGATTCGCAACTTTAAGTGTGAGGTTGAAATCTTACTAAACCATGTTTCCTCATCTTCAAATCGTTATAACTTCGAAACTAAGAGACCTAGTGAGTCCATTTTACCGGAAAAATGTAGGTATTCGAAATGCAAAAAAAATCAACGCAAGACGAGGAAAATCAGACGTATAGTTCACGAGACATTCAACTTCAAGTGTGAGGTTGAAATCTCACTAAACCATGTTTCCCCATCTTCAAATCGTTATAACTTCTAAACTAAGAAACCTAGTGAGTCCATTTTACCGGAAAAATGTAGGTATTCGAGATGCAAAAAAAATCAGCGCAAGACGAGGAAAATCGGACGTATAGTTCACGAGATATGCAACTTTAAGTTTGAGGTTGACAGCTCACTAAAACATGGTAACTGAGCTTCAAATCGTAATAACTTCTAAACTGAAAGAGCTAGAGAGTCTATTCTACCGGAAAATGTAGGTATTCGGAATACGAACGAAATGAGCGCAAGACGAGAAAAATCGTACGTATAGTTTACCAGATATGCAACTTTGAGTGTGAGGTTGAAATCTCACGAAACCATGTTCCGTGAGCTTCAAATCGTTATAACTTCCAAACTATGCGAGCTAGAGAGTCGATTCTACCGGGAAAATGTAGGTATTCGAAATACGAGCAAAACGAGGGCTAGACAAGAAAAATCGGATCTCTATTATACGAGATATGCGACTTCAAGTGTAAGTTTGAAATATCACGTAACCACGTTTCCCTGACTTCAAATCGTAATATCTTCTAAAATATAAGAGCTAGCGAGTCCATTCTACCGGGGAATTTTAGGTATTCGAAATACGAACAAGATAAACGCAAGACGAGAAAAATCGGACGTATAGTTCACAAGATATGCAACTTTAAGTGTGAGGTTGAAATCTCACTAAACCATGTTTCCTGATCTTCAAATCGTTATAACTTCTAAACTAAGAGACTCAGCGAGTCCATTCTACCGGGAAAATGTAGGTATTCGAAATGCGAAAAAAATCAGCGCATGACGGAAAAAATCGGACGTATTGTTCACGAGATATGCAACATTAAGTTTGTGGTTGACGGCTCACTAAACCATGTTTACTGATCATGAACTCGTTATAACTTTCAAACTATGAGATCTAAGGAGTCTATTCTACCGGGGAAATGTAGGTATTCGGAATACGAACGAAATGACCGCAAGACGAGAAAAATTGGACGTATAGTTCATGAGATATGCAACTTTAAGTGTGAGGTTGGATTCTTACTAAACCATGTTTCCGAGCTCCAAATCGTTATAACTTCTGAACTATGCTAGCTAGAGAGTTTATTCTACCTGGAAAATGTAGGTATTCGAAACACGAACGAAATGAGCGCAAGACGGGAAGAAACGCACGTATAGTTCACGAGATATGCAACGTCAAGTGTGAGGTTAAAAATCTCACGGAACTATGTTTCCCGAACTTTGAATCGTTATAACTTCTAAACTATGAGAGCTAGCGAGTCCATTCCACAGGGAAAATGAAGGTAGTCGGAATACGAAAAAAATTAGCGCGAGACGAGAAAAATCGGATGTATATTCTAAGAGATATGCGACTTCAAGTGTAAGTTGAAAAAAACACGAAACCATGTTTCCTGAGCTTCAAATCGTTATAACTTTCAAACTATGAGAGCTAGAGAGTCGATTCCACCGGGAAAATAAAGGTATTCGAAATACGAACAGAATAAGCGCAAGACGAGAAAAATCGGACGTATAGTTCACGAGATATGCAACTTTAAGTGTGAGGTTGAAATCTCACTAAACCATGTTTCCTGATCTTCAAATCGTTATAACTTCTAAACTGAGACACCTAGCGAGTCCATTCTCCCGGAAAAATGTAGGTATTCGAAATGCGAAAAAAATCAGCGCAAGACGGGAAAAATCGGACGTATAGTTCACGAGATATGCAACTTTGTGTGTGAGGTTGGAATCTTACTAAACCATGTTTCCGAGCTCCAAATCGTTATAACTTCTAAACTATGCTAGCTAGAGAGTTTATTCTACCTGGAAAATGTAGGTATTCGAAACACGAACGAAATGAGCGCAAGACGGGAAGAAACGCACGTATAGTTCACGAGATATGCAACTTCAAGTGTGAGGTTAAAAATCTCACGGAACTATGTTTCCCGAACTTTGAATCGTTATAACTTCTAAACTATGAGAGCTAGCGAGTCCATTCCACAGGGAAAATAAAGGTATTCGGAATACGAAAAAAATTAGCGCGAGACGAGAAAAATCGGATGTATATTCTAAGAGATATGCGACTTTAAGTGTAAGTTGAAATAAACACGAAACCATGTTTCCTGAGCTTCAAATCGTTAGAACTTCTAAACTATGAGAGCTAGAAAGTCGATTCCACCGGGAAAATAAAGGTATTCGAAATACGAACAGAATAAGCGCAAGACGAGAAAAATCGGACGTATAGTTCACGAGATATGCAACTTTGAGTGTGAGGTTGAAATCTCACTAAACCATGTTTCCTGATCTTCGAATCGTTATAACTTCTGAACTAAGAGACCTAGCGAGTCCATTCTACCGGGAAAATGTAGGTATTCGAAATGCGAAAAAAATCAGCGCAAGACGGGAAAAATCGAACGTATAGTTCACGAGATATGCAACTTTAAGTTTGAGGTTGACAGCTCACTAAACCATGTTTACTGAGCTTCAAATAGTTATAACTTCTAAACTATGAGAGCTAGGGAGTCCATTCTCCCGGGAAATGTAGGTATTTGGAATTCCAACAAAATGAGCGCAAGACGATAGCAATCGGACGTATAGTTCACAAGATATGCAATTTTATGTGTGAGGTTGAAATCTCACTAAATCATGTTCCCTGAGCTTCAACTCGTTATAACTTCTAAACGATGCGAGCTAGAGAGTCTATTCTACCGGGAAAATATAGGTTTCCGAAACACGAACAAAATCAGCGCAAGTCGAGAAAAATCGGACGTATAGTTCACGAGATATGAAACTTTGAGTCTGAGGTTGACAGCTCACTAAACCATGTTTACTGAGCTTTAAATCGTTATAATTTTTGAACTATGGGAGCTACGGAGTCCATTCTACCGGGGAAATGTAGGTATTCTAAATCATAACAAAATGAGCGAAAGACGAGAAAAATCGGACGTATAGTTCACAAGATATGCAATTTTATGTGTGAGGATGAATTCTTAATAAATCATGTTCGCTGAGCTCCAAATCGTTATAACTTCTAAACTATCAGAGCTAAAGAGTCCATTCTCCCGGGAAAATGTAGGTACTCGGAATACGAACAAAATGACCGCAAGACGAGAAAAATCGAACGTATAGTTCACGAGATATGCAACTTTAAGTTTGAGGTTGACAGCTCACTAAACCATGTTTACCGAGCTTCAAATCGTCTTCACTTTTAAACTAAGAGAGCTGGAGAGTCAATTTTACCGGGAAAATGTTGGAATTCGAAATACGAACAAAATGAGCGCAAGACGAGAAAAATCGGACGTATAGTTCACGAGATATGCAACTTCAAGTGTGATGTTGAAAACTCACTGAACCATATTTCGTGAGCTTCAAATCGTTATAACTTCCAAACTATGCGAGCTAGAGAGCCATTCTACCGGGAAAATGTAGGTATTCGAAACACGAACAAAATGAGCGCAAGACGGGAAAAATCGGACGTATAGTTCACGAGATATGCAACTTTAAGTGTGAGGTTGAAATCTCACCAAACCATGTTTCCTGATCTTCAAAATGTTATAACTTCTAAACTAAGAGACCTAGCAAGTCCATTATACCGGGAAAATGTAGGTATTCGAAATGCGATCGCAATCAGCGCAAGACGAGAAAAATCGGACGTATAGTTCACAAGATATGCAATTTCATGTGTGAGGTGGAAATCTCACTCAACCATGTTTCCGAGCTTCAAATCGTTATACTTCCTGAACTATGCGAGCTAGAGAGTCTATTCTACCTGGAAAATGTAGGTATTCGAAACACGAACAAAATAAGCGCAAGACGGGAAAAATCGGAAGAATAGTTCACAAGATATGCAACTTTAAGTGTGAGGTTGAAATCTCACGCAACCATGTTTCCCGAACTTTAAATCGTTATAACTTCTAAACTATGAGAGCAAGCTAGTCCATTCTACAGGGAAAATGAAGGTATTCGAAATACGATAGAAAATTAGCGCGAGACGAGAAAATTCGGATGTATATTCTACGAGATATGCGAATTCAAGTGTAAGTTAAAAAAAACACAAAACCATGTTTCCGAGCTTCAAATCGTTATACTTCCTGAACTATGCGAGCTAGAGAGTCTATTCTACCTGGAAAATGTAGGTATTCGAAACACGAACAAAATAAGCGCAGGACGGGAAAAATCGCAAGAATAGTTCACGAGATGTG